>JAULKM010098531.1:0-11007 GCA_032355605.1 Rubia tinctorum
TAATCTAATATTGTATTTATAATTTCGATCAATTTTTTTCTCCTACTATTTATTTTTAACGGTTCTCTCAGGAAAAAATAATATTGGAACTCAAAACGAAATTAGGATATTTTTTTGCAATGAAAAGCGATTTAAAAAAGAAAAAATTATTTAATATTTTTGGTATAAATGAAATTCAATTTTAAATGTCATGACTTATTAATAAATTTCACATTCAAATTAATTTGGGTGGACAAATTTATTTAAATTAAATGTTAATGGTAAAATTAATGAGTATGATAGAGAAAATCAAGTGTGGGTCCATGAATAGTGCAGAGTGGTTTCTTACCACTGTGGCGGAAAAAAGTGGTGGTCTCTTAAGTGGTCTCTTAGGGTGAGGTGGAAGAGAGAAATTAAGAAAAATAATATATTTAATTGGTAAGAGACCACTAGCGATTTCTACCATTGCCCATGACCTAATGGCGGAGAAAACCAAAGAGCTATGGCTAGCCACGGTTAACTCCTGGCCTACTCTGGTTGAGAAACTGAAGCAGCTTCCATAATAGAATGTTAAATGAATTAAAATCAGGTTAACAAAGAAATACCATTTCTAATTGGTTTCGACCTCGATTCAAGTACTGTGTGTGTTTATGTTGCAAGTGTGTGTTAATCTCTTGTTTCTGGGTGTATTATTGGGTTGACCTTTCTTCAAATTTGGGTTGGAGTAATGGAGTTGTGTTTGGAGGTATAAGCAAAAGTCCTGGTCAGTGTTTTTTACAGTGAATTTCTCGGCGAATGATGAATCGGCCTTTCATTTTCCCACCTCCTTTCACGGGGTGAGTTAATACTCGTCCAATTGAATCTCATTGCAGCATTAAACTCCATCCACTTGGCGGCGCGTCTACAAACTGTCCACCACCGATGCTATTGCATCACAATTTTTTTTGATAGGGGTGTATTTTGAATCTCAAACCTCGCGAAGTGTAGATTATCACTTAACTAGGCCTAATTCACTAATACTTCTGGAATTACTTGAATTTAAATAGATGAAATTGAATTCGGAAAGTAAACTTGAAAATAATCTTGAAAAAAGTAGTGAAATTGAGGAAGCATCAAATTCATCGATTACAGGTGTTTAATTGTTTTGAAGCGGTAATCAAACTCTGCAAGGAAGAAACTAAACACAAATCAAAGAAAGGAAAAATAAAGATCTTTTCTCCCATCTCATATGAAAATGAGATGATGAAGATGATGGAAGTTGGTTCTTTTTTAAGAGAAAAAAAAGTGGAGTATAAAAAGAAATCTATAGCTTCTTCTTGTGAGCTAGACAAGTCCCCATTTGTTTTAATGTAATTTGCACACTTTGAATTTAAAAATTGATTTGAAAAATATTTGATTCTTAATACTTCATTTATCTCATTTCAACCAGCAATTTAATTATTCACTGGTGAACAGTTTTTAACTTTAACCATAAAATTGAACGCAAAGTCATGTTTCAAACAATCTAAACTTTAGGTTAGAGATTTATTGTGCAATTATAAGAAGTTTCATTTGGAATGCGTTTTTTTTAAAAAAATATGCTGATAAATTTAGGAACTAACTGTGCAATTATTAAAATACTATATATATCACAAACAAACATTTCAGATTTCTCTCGTCGATCGGAAACCTCTCACCGATCGAAAACCGCCACCGACCGACGATTTCTGCCATTATCTGCCGGATTCACGCCGGAATTCATCGAAAAAATCACCGATCTTCGCAGGTTTCCCATCCCGCTTCTTCTTCTGTCAGAGAATCGGAGCTTCGCCGCACTTCTTCTTCCGACGAATTCAGATTCACTCAAGTTGTTAGCTCCGACGGTTGCGCTCCGTCGCACAGAGACGATGTCATATGGAAGAATTTCACGGATGCGAGGAGCAATCGACAGCGAGGCAACGACGAGGAGTTAGGGTTTGTCGTCGATGACGTTCGATCTATGATGAGAGATCTGCGACAGCGCTGCGACAAAGGTGACGATGGGGCTGCGATCTTCGATGACGACGGCGCTGCAACGACGAAGGAAGAATGGCGAAGGAAGAAGACGAAGGAGGACGACAAGTTGTTTGCAGAGACGCGCCTGAAGGTAGGAGACGACGTGCGTGCATCTCACGCGCTACCAGAGATGTCGACATTCTCGACAACGACGATGGAAGCGGACGGTGGCAACGGAGGAGGCGCACTGAGATTCTGCTTCATGAGGTGAGGTTTAATATTATGGTTTTTAAAAAAAAGATTTGCTGAGGTTTAATAATTACTTGACTGAGTTATCTGTCAATAATGTTTGTTTGGTCTAGTGGTTAGCTCTCTTATTGTTGAGGTTGAGGTTGCGAGTTCGAATCTTTGTGTGACCTTTATTTTGAAGAGTTTATGTTCTTGATGTGTATGCTGAGATTTAATATTATTTGAATGAGTATATGTTCGCTAAGAGTCTTTGGTGTAGTGGTTATTGTTCTATGTTTTGAGGTTATTAACTTGGGTTCGAATCCCACCAGGTCATTTTTTTTAAGAATGTTTATTCTTGAGATACTGTAACTTTTTGCTGATGTTTGTAGTTTTTTCCCCTCTTATGTTGATATTTTTCAATATTCGTGTGAAGTTTAATTGGTATGAGTTGATGTTTTATCCTTTTTTGGTTGATATGGATTGATATTTGCAGTTTTTTTCCTCATATTGATGTTTTTCATTTTTCGTCTGAGGTTTTGGTAATAGGAGTTGATTTTTGTAATGTTATTTTATGATTTTGATATTTTTCTTTTTTCGGATGAGGTTCAGGTGTGAGGAGTTGATGTTTGTAATTTTTTGGTGATGTGGGCTAATATTTGTAGTTTTTTAAAAAACAATTGTTGAAGTTTTATGATTTTTTTGAATGAATAATTTATACTCTTGAGGTACCGTAGTTTTTTTGTTGATATTTTTATTTTATTTTTCTCATGTTGATGTTTTTCATTTTCCAGGTGAGTTTTAGTTGATATGAGTCGATGTTTTTTATTTTTTTGGATTATATGGGTTGCTGTTTTTTCCTTTTTCCCCATTTATGTTGATGTTTTAAATTTTTTCGGTGATTTTTAGGTGTTACGAGTTGATATTTGTAGTTTTGGGTGACATAGGTTGATTTTTTTGTAGTTTTTTTCTTCTTATGTTGACATTTTTCATTCTGTGAGTGAAGTTTAGGTTATAGGAATTGATGTTTTAATCTTTTGGATGATATTAGTTGATTTTTTTAGTATTTTAAAAAAATTGATAATTGAAGTTTTGTTAATACTTTATGATTTTTATAATTTTAAGTTGATGTTTTGTTAGTTGTAGTCTACATTTTTTCAATTTTTTTGTAGATTTTTATTTGATTATATATATTTTTTGTTGTTTTATTTTATATATATATTCTCTAATTTTTTAGTATATGTTTTATGATTTTTCGTTGATGTTATGGTATTTTTGCTGATATTTATAATTTTCAAATTGATGATCATAATAATTATTTACATTTAAAAAAAATTAAAAAAAATTTCTTGATTTTTCTGCAAACTGCAGATGCCGGTAAAATGATGGACAAAAAATTGGACAAAAAAACCATTGAAAAAATATTAGTGATAGGTCACTGTAAAGTTATTAGAAATATGTCCCTGTAAAATTATTAGAGATAGGTCCGTGGAACTAGAATATAACTAGAATTGCATAAATGCTCCTGCCTAAAGTTTAGGCTGCCTCACATGAGACCATCTCAAAATTGAATTTGTGTATAAATATAAATATTATTGTACGGTACGTTATTAGATTCGTTATAACATATATTTTTAAAATAGAAATATTTCACAAGTTTTACTATTCTTAAAGAAAGATATTAAGTGTGAAATATTTTTCAAGTCAAAGTGTGCAGCCTTTCATTAACTTATGAAAAAAGTAATATTTTAAAATAATATTATGTAACAAATCTAACAATATATCACAAAATAATATTTTTACTTGTACATCAACTTTAATTTTATCGTCAAAATTTTAAAAAATTAATTAAATGAGTTCAAATTATAGTGTGAAACTGGACGGATGGAATGTATGTTTTTCATTTTTCTTCCTTAAAAGGAGAAGATAAAGATAAAGATAAAATAAATAAAGGAGCACTGAGAAAAGCAACCGTACATAAAGTCTAATTATTTATACTCCAATGATTCAGACTTGTGGAAAAAACATCATTTGATGCTTTGCTTAATCATCAACTGGACCAGCAGGGGAAATGAAATTCTAGCGAGAATAAGAAAGAGAAATAATTAAGGAAAAACAAAATACTCTCTCGGTTTCTCTATTTCAGGCACCATAGGTATATGTGTTTGGATTTAGGTGAATGAAATAAGTGGATGATATTGAATGTAGAAAGTAAAAAATAGAATGAGTTGATGAAACTGAAAGAATCCTGCCGAAAATGAAAAGTGTGTCATTTAAAAAGAAACATAAAAAAAACGAAGGGAGTATAAAAAAGGAAAATATATGAATAAGCTAGACACAAGCTGTCTACAAAATGAGTGACGATATTGTTACGTACACTTCTTTGCGTGTGTATAGTCTTTCGTCAATGGCGTTTGGAATACACTCCATATGTGTCTATACTTTAGAAGTTGATTTATTAGATATAAGATAATGCTCAATCATGAAATATATCACAGTGACCACTTTATGAATATAATTACAGAAAAATGCTTTTATAATTCTACATTTTTTACATAAGTGCTAATATAATCTTTCAATGTTTGAAAGTATCAATATAACCCTAGATATTTAGTGAAATTGCAAAACTACCAATTCCGACCAATTTCAGCCGAAATTTTGTGAAATTGCTATTTTACCCCTTTGAAACAATTTTTTTAAAAAAATGTAAAATGACCTTGATGCCCTTAACCCTAAAATTGCGAATGCCTTTCCGAAGGCGCAGTTTCTATATTTTCTTCCAAAATAAAGCATCTGATTTTGAAGGTCGTGAAGGATCAGAAGTGTAAGATTGCTCAATCAGGACATGAAACATTGAACAAACTAAAATTTTGCCCGAAGCAGTAAAATGCCACCTCCAGGAATCATATGCTCGATGTGAATCAAGAGATATAGACCTGATAATTGAAGCATCATTATGATCAAAATAAGTCTGTAACAAGTGTTCATCCCAGCAACGAGTGTGAGGATGGATTAAATTGGACACATAAATAAGAGAGCTGGGAATACGACCAGGAAAGTTAATAAAATAATTCTCATCCCTAGGTAGCCATGGTTCAAAACAAATACTCGTGTGAGCTCCAGTAGAAATATGTTTCCGACAGCCAAGACGAAAAACACTAATGCCTTTAGAAATTCTACGCCATGCCCAAGAAAGCCGAGAACCCAAAGTCGAATGCAAAATAGAAGAAGAGGATAAATACTTATCCTTGTATGTGCAGGAGAATAAAAGATACGGATTTGTAAGCATACACCAAACTTGTTTATTCAAAAGAGCAAGCTTGAAAATCTCCAAATCACGAAATCCAATCCCGCCATTCGACTTTGATCTTGACATTTTAGCCCACGATATCCATGGAATTTTTTTCTTGTCATTACCATCACCCCACCAAAATTTTGTAATCATCCAACATATGTGGCAAAGAATGTTGTCCGGAATAAGCAAACAACTCATGGTATATATTGGGATCGCTTGAAGAACTGATTTGATCAAAACCTCCTTGCCTGCCTTGGATAAATGCTTCTCCATCCAGCCATGAATCTTGTTTCGAATGCAATCAATAAGTCTTTGGAAAACCTCCGTTTTGTTTCGACCAATTTCAGATGGTAATCCCAAATATTTCCCATGAGATACAACTTCAGGAATATTGAGAGTGTCGCAAATCTGCCTTCTCAATTACGGAGAGTGTTGGGACTAAAGAGAACTCCTGTTTTATCCTAATTAACCCTCTGACCAGAAATACTTTCAAACAAGGAAATCGCCCATTGTAGATGAGAAGCTTCCGCCACAGTAGTTTCACCGAAAAGCAAAGTATCATCAGTAAAAAAAATAAATGAGAAATTATGGGTCCATGTTTTGAAGCCCCCAATCCATGTATCTTTCCGTCCTTCAATAAGTCAGTAAGAATGATTGAAAAAACTTTCGAATAAATGATGAAGAGATAAGGTGATAAATGATCGCCTTGTTGAAGACCTTGTTGTGGTTATAAATTACCCAATTCACCACCATTCAAAATGAAAGAATAAGAGACAGTAGAGATGCAACAATGAATAATGTTCACAGACTGAGTTGGAAAACCCAACTGTGATAGAGTAAGTAAAACAAACCTCCATTCAATCCAATCAAATGCTTTACTCATATACATGTTCACGCTCATATGTCCCTTTAATCCCGTCTTCCTTCCCTTCATAGTGTGATGAAATTCATGCGCTATCAAAACATTGTCAGTAATCAAACGACATGGAACAAAATAAAATTGAGAGTCCTAGATAATATTAGGAATGATCAAACGGAGATTATTCGCCACAACTTTTGAAACAATCTTGTAGATGCCGTTGCAAAGACTAATTGGGCGGAACTGTATGAGCACATCCTGGTGGGTAACTTTTGGTATGAGAACAATATGTGTAAAATTAATAGAGGGTTTAATAGTACAAAAATTAAGTAAGTGAAGGGTGAGAGCAGTAACATCATGCTTAATAATTCTCCAAAATTTCTAATAAAACACAGGACTTCTACCATCCGGACCTGGTGACTTAAATGGGTGCATCTGCTTAACCGCACGAGCAATTTCCTCCTCAGAATATGGCCGAATAAGATAATTACTGTCCACCAATGAAATTTTGGTACGAATCCTACTAAGAACTTGCGGCACCAGAGTAGAAGGGGGATCCACCTCCGAAATAGTCCAAAAGTATCTGCTGCATTGCGGATTCATGTGCACGTAAACGACCAGTAGCATCACAAAGCCTGGCAATGTGATTTGTACGGTGCCGATGAGAAGCATAACGATGAAAAAGAGAGGTGTTTCTATCACCTTCTTTATACTAATGTTGTTTAGCACGCTGACACTACTAGATTATTTTCTGCATCATGAAGCATTTTAAATTCAGGACGTAAAGAAATAAACTGCCATTGGACATCACTTGTAATAACACCTTCATCCAGCCGTGTTATGTTTTCATTCAGTTCATGTAAACTGCCAGACATAAATGGGATTAGGAGTTTATACTCTGCAATAATTGCAAGTGAAACATTTGAGTTTTTATTCGAAACATTATATATTACTTATATGTTTTACTCTAAATATGCAATGTTTCTAATAAAAAAGTTAATAGACGTATGAGTTTACCCAAATAGAGTAGGTTATAACTCGAATTTAACTCGAATTTTAATTGTTTTGATCCGCGATTTTTTTATGATAAAATTGTTCTTGACTTTCTGGTTTTTCTATAGATTATGGAAATACTATCTTTTAAAGAACGGATTCAAAATCTTTTAACAATTTTTTTTGTTGTTGAAAATTCAACGAAAACACACAGAGAATATATAAGAATGCAATTGGTATGATATATTGGGATTTAATTGAAAGGGAAGAAACCTCGATGAGGAATGAGGATTGATTATTGTAGAATAAATAGAAGAGTACAAAAGTAAATCTCAGTGAAATTCTACTACAATTCAACATGACTAAATCAACTCTTCTATATCCTAACAACTAGTAATGAAATATTTTTTTTTCACGATTTCAATGATCATGTTTGACAATTAATATATCTAGATACATATATCAATTCTGTATAAAAATTTGATATTTAGAAAATATATGTTAAGATGAATTCAACAATATCTCATGTGATATATTTATTGTATACAAATTAATTTATATTTATGGTTAAAGTTTACCAAATTTGATTTTGAAAAAGTAAATATGTCAATACTGGTGGAACGGAGGGAGTAGTAAGAACCATATCTTCTAATAACTATTTAGATATATCTTGTTTAGAAATTAGAATTTAAAATAACAATCTCTCGTAATTTTTAAAATTGTAACTTACACGTCATGTAGAAAATAGGAAGATAAAAAGCTGAGCAGAAGAAAAAGAAGTCAGAAAGTTGGCAGAAGATGAAGGGATGAATCATAGTATTGAAAGTAGAACTGTCCTAGGAGTTTGATACCATGTTAATGTAGGTTTAATGTGATGATTTGTACTATTCCGAAATGTGGTATTTAATTATATGTACTCGATTTTTTAACAATGACTCACTTTTCCTGAAATTTTTTAATGCATATTTGACCATTGATTACTTTAATTTTATACAATAGCAGACTATAAATTTTTTAGAAACAACATGTTACGGAGAATCTAAAGACACTACACATGACATCCGTTATTGTATACAATTAAAGTTATTAATTGTCGAATATGCATTGAAATTTTTTACAGTCAAACAAATCAAATATTAAAAAATAGTACAGGAATACTTAAGTAAATGTACAATACATGCTAGAAGGTTCTAAATGAGACTAATCATATACTATCATGTATGAAAAGACATAGCTTCTTGACTCTTGAGTCTTGAGGACGTATATGTGCTTGAGTTATACACAATTCATTATATTTTTTATACAGTACTTGTTAAATTAAACACTCAATTTTAAGATATGGTTTTCTGTGATACAGTCTAAACTTTAACCTGAGATTTTTATGCAATTCTAGTTATATTCTAACTCAAGGGACTTATTTTTAATAATTTCACAGATGCCTATCGCTAATATTTTTTCAGGGAATTTTTTGTCCAATTCTTTTCCCATCATTTTCCCGCCATATACAATTTGCAGAAAAAAATCAAAGAAATATTAAAAATATTTTAAAATACAAAAAATTAATATGATCATCGTAATGAAAATTATAAACATCGGCAAAAAATAGCAGAACATCAACGAAAAATTATAAAATATCGAATAAAAATTACAGCGAAAAATATTTTTTAAAACAAATTAAGCTGCAAAAATATATTTAAAAATAAATTAAAATTTTAAAAACGTCAACTACAACTAATAAAACATCAACTAAAAATCATAAAAATATCAACAAAACTTCAATTTTTTTTAAAAAACTACAGAAATCAACATCATCAACCAAAAGCTAAAAACATCAATTCCGATCACCTAAGCTTCACCCAAAAAATGAAAAACGTCAACATAAGGGAGAATTTCTTTTTAAAAAAATCAACCTATGTCACCCAAAATTACAAACTTTAACTTGTATCACCTATAAGCCATTGAGAAAATGAAAAACTTCAACATGAGAGAATAAAAAAAGAAAAAAGTATCAACCCATATAACCCAAAAATAATTACAAAACATAGACTCATATCAAATAAAACTTACGCGAAAAATGAAAAACATCAACATGAAAAAAAATAACAAAAAAATTATGGTACCTTAAGAGTATAAATTATTCCCTAAAAAATCATAAAACGTCAATTTTTAAATAAAAAACTACAAATATCAACCTATATTACCAAAAATGTACAAAGATCAATTTCTTGAACCTCATCCGAAAATTGAAAAATATCAGCATAAGAAAAATGACACAACAAACATCAACTCCTATTACCAAAACCTCGGTCGGATAATGAAAAACATCAATATAAGAAAATAAGAAAAAATTACAAATATCAATCCATATCACCTAAAAAAACTACAAAACATCAACACATATCAATTAAACCTCACCCGAATAATGAAAAACATCAACATAAGAGAGAAAAAAACTACAAACATCAACAAAAATGTGCGGTACCTCAACAAAAAAAAAATCAAAAAAGGACCTGGTGGGATTTGAACCCAAGTCTCTAACCTCAAAGCAAATAGTAACAACCACTACACCAAAAACTCTTATTGAACATACACTCAATAAAATAATATTAAATCTTAGCATTTACATCAAGAACATAAAATTTTCAAAATAAATGGCATATTGAGTTTCGAACTCAAACTGAAGACCTCTACCTCAATGTTCAAGACTCTAACCACTATGCCAAACAATTATTGTTTATTATTATCTCAGTCAAACACTAATAAAGCTCAGCATGTATTTGAAAAACATAAAATACAAAATTAAACCTCACCTCTCAGTACCAGAAGCTCATTCGTCGTCGGCTCCACCGCCGCCCGCCATTGTCAGCGCTTGTCTATACGCACGAGTCATCGTCTCTCCAATGCGTTGATATGTGTTATATTGTGTTCATATTTTGTGGGATTATTATGGTTTTATTGAGATATAATTTGCAATTCTAGGTGTTTTGGTGCAGAAATTCATGGATTGTGAAGAATTGAGAGGAGCTATACATTGTACTCTTTTCCCCTTAGCCAACATTTTTTCCCACTGGATTTTCCAAGTTAAGCTTTTTAATGAGGCAATGTTCTCCAATGGAAAATGTTCTTATTTTATAAGACATTACTCCAGAGATGAAGGAAAGAAGACAGAAGCAGAATTACTGAAGTTATGGGGTGGAAAGTGAATTATTGAAGAGATGTGGATTTGAATAAAATAAAGATATTCACCTCCAATATTGATAAGAATTGCATTATCTCTTTCCAATTGAAATTCTTTAATTTTATTGTAAAGTCATATGCATCTCATAGATTAAATGTGTTGGCAATTGTGAACTAGTGAAAAGAAGAAATCATTCCATGTTGGAACATACCGCTGAAAACATACCATGTTGGAACATACTGCCGAAAGCAGGTTTGCGAGAAGAATATTGTGATGGAATTCGTTTATGGAAATTGGCAATTTACGCAATATTAATTCCAGCTATGTAGAACCATAATGGAATTATGGAAAATTCCTTATTTATGGAATTGGATTAATGGAATATTATGGGATAGTTGAGATAAGGTAAATCTCTTTATTTATAAGATTTAGATATGCTTCAAAAGCATATAAGGAATAGGAATATTATGGAGATAATTATGGAGCTATTCTGATCTTCAA
>JAULKM010098541.1:0-11007 GCA_032355605.1 Rubia tinctorum
TTTACCCATACCCATATGGGTTTAAAATTAGATAACCCGCTTGACCCGCGGGTTACGGGTCTATTTTGACACCCCTAATAAACATGTATGAAGCTTTGATTATGACAGTCGACGTCGCACGTGCCGTCGGTCCGACCGATAATGCAACTGATAGGCAAGTGACGTCCATTGCGTCTTCAAATTATTGGGTTAAGAAACCATCATTTCAAAGTTTGATCTAATTTTATAGAATGATTGAAGTATCCTAATTTAAATTGTATGACAAATGATCTTTGATATGAGGAGTATTAGATTATTCAAACAATCAAAATAATCCAAACACACCGAATCATATAAAATTATATCATCCAAATTAAAATTACTCCCTCCATCCCACCTCAAATTTCATTGAATCTTTTTCACGGTTATCAAGAAACATATTTGACCGTTAATATGTTTAACTACGTACAATAATGACAAATAAAAAGTTGATTTATAGAAACTACTTGTTACGACAAATCCAACCATATCATATATTATAATATTATCGTTTATATATCTATTCAAATATGTGATCAAAGTTGGACACTGAATAATGATATAAAGTGAAGTGGGAAGTTTGAGATGGGGCAGAGGGGAACAATAATGTATTATTATTCAATTTCCCCATCTCACAAAAATCAATTATCTGCACCTAACAGTGCCACTACCGGTGAGAACCTTGAACACGATGCGGGCATCCTCTCTCAACAACTCGTTGTTCCCCTGAAATTTTACCATCCCTTTGGGAAAGAGTCTTGTTCTTTTGATTCTCAAATTAGCTCACCTTCCAGTATCCATTACACTTGAGCACGACAAAAATCTTCTTTTACGGTAAGCGTTCTGACATGTCTATTGGAATAAACCGAATCATAAACAAAAAAATACATATAGTATTTTTAATTTTGAAAACAGGTAATAAATGAAAAAAACAAAAGATAGAATGGATGTAGGCACGAAAAATTACCATTATAGGAAGTTTCCCAAATTTATAGTAGGACAGAGTGCACGAGAAACAGGGGTTGTCAAGCGACATAGTGTACTGCCCAATACCTAGGCCGCGTTGCTAGTACTATATCCCACCTGCCTCGGAAAACTAAACAAATTAATTTTGTGCACTTGTATTTAATAAGTAATTCAAAATTCACGTAGTTTACACACCTCCCGATTGTTGTTTGCACCACTGTTTGCCTCATTGTTTGCCATGACTCTAAAATATTGTTCTAATGAAACAAATATACGATATTAATAACATTATACATGTTGAGGAAATAGAGACTATGAGATTCAACAATTTTTCTTAAGATAAGGTAGGATCGCTATTGATGTACATGTTGAGGAAATAGAGAGTATGGGATTCAACAATTTGTCTTAAGATAAGGTAGAATTGCCATTGATGTGAGGTGTCAGTCACCCATCATCCCTACTGTCTATTAAACTGACAACAATATACCGATATCGCAGCCATTGTCAATTATTGATAAAGCCATAACTGAAACATGAAGCCTCCATTTGTCACCAATCGGTTCAATCTATAGTACGGTCGAAGGGAAATCGATGCCTCATTCAACGGTCCATCCTAATTTAACAACAACATTCAACATTGAAGGCAGCAAAACGGGGGTTTATACACTTAAATCTGACACTAATAACAACTAACATACATGAAAATGCATCTCTAAGGCAATTCAAAACACAAAATAAACAAAGGCATCATTCACAAAGGTTAATCCCAAATCAAAGTACATGCATAATAACCCGCAATCAACATCCAAACAAACAACAAGTGAGTTCGAAAAAAGCATGTTGAAAATGAAAATAACATACCTTTCAAAGTGACAATAAGGATTCGTAGGTTTTCCATAATGGTGGGAGAGCAGAAGTTTGAAATCTTTTAGTTTTTGGGTTATATATTTAGTCATTCTAAATTATTTCGTTTTGAATGAAGATTCATCTTGTACAACCAGCCTATTAACATGCATCGCCGGTCGACATGTCGATTAATCCAATACTGACCTAGCTAATGGCCGACATACGACTATTAATCATACTGGGCCGAATGTTTTTTCGGCCCATCCACATATAGTAGTTATTTTGGTCCATCAGATGTGGCCCTCATTGTTGCTTATAAATTAAAATTTTGGCCATTATATATACTCCCCCGTCCCACGAAAATGGCATTTTTTCTATTTTCATCTGTCCCAACTAAATGACACACTTTGAAAATTAACCAAAATGATAAAATATGTTTTTATATACTCACAATGTCCTATTTAACTTTATTAAGTTTTAGATTGGACCAACTGTTTTCTCAAAATATCCCTGTTTTTCCATAAATATTCCTTGTCACATCAGCTCTCCTAAAAAATTGGTCCAAAAGCAAACATGCCATTTTATATGGTACAGAGGGAGTAAATAATTAATAAAAAATAAATATGTCATTTCAAAATTACCTAAGTTGGAGTCATCGTACATTTGAATTTATTTCAATTGGCCTGCATTGTTGGGTTAATCTTGAAGTCAATCTAGGGTGGACCATTGGTCGAATTGATTTTTGCATCTTCGTCATTTGTGTTGGATTATATTAGAAGTCAATTAACATTCAACCCTCAATTTGAGGAATAACCTTATGTTGAACTATACTCCCCCATCCCAAGATTAATGGCATAATTATTTGTTCACGGTTTTCAATAATCAAGTTTGACCGTTAATATCTCTAGCTACATGTAATAAATCCGTATAAAAATTTGATATTTTATAAATAGATATCAAGATGAATTTAACAAAATCTCACATGATATTTTTATTATGTATATATTAATTTTTATTTAGGATCAAAGTTTTTCAAAACTTGGTCATATGACGTAAGATCATTAAAGGCCAAACCTTGGTCAAATGTATTTGTTTGTATTAAAAGTCGAGCAAGGGTTGACCTAGGAACAGTAAAGGTGAAACCATGGTTATCTATGTTGGTTTGTATTAGAAGTCGAGCAAGAGTTAACCTAAGATCAACAATGTTCAAAACTCTATAAATTGTGCTGGTTTGTATTAGAAGTCGGGCAAGAGTTGAGGTAAGATCGGTAAAGGATGGACCTTAATCATCTATATTGGTTTGTATTAGAATTGAGAAAAGGTTGACCTAAGATCAGTAAAGGTCACACCTTGGTCATCTTTATTGGTTTGTATTAGAAGTCGAACAAGGGCTGACCTAAGATAAGTAAATGTCCAACCTTGGTCAATGTCTTGGGTTGTATTAGAAATGGATGTAAAGGTAAAAAAATTGGATGTTAATGTTGAATTTTTTAGGAAGTCAAGCAGGGGTTGACTAAATATCAGTAAAGGTCAAACCTTGGTCGTCTGTGTTAATTTGTATTAAAAGTCGAGTAAGGGTTGACCTAAGATTAGTAAATGTCAAAACTCCATAAATTGTGTTAGTTTATATTAGAAGTCGAGCAAGTGCTGACCTAAGATCAGTACATGTCGAACTTTGGTCATCTATATTGGTTTGTATTAGAAGTCAGGCAATGGTTGAAGTAATATTAATAATGATCAAACCTTGATCAACTGTATTTTTTTTGAGCAAGGGTTGACCTAAGATGAGTAAAGGTCAAACCTAGGTCATCAATGTTGGTTTGTATTAGATGTCGAGCAAGGACCGACCTTCCAATATCATAGGTTAAACTTTGGTCATCTAGAAGATCATTGAATACTGTACTTCAACCTTAGTTGCTAAGAAATTGGTTGGTTTACCTGAACAAGCACACTTTGGTAGGAAGAATAGGGTTGCACGGTCAAAAGGTACACTTCATACACCCTTCTATGCTGAGTTGATAACAGTTCACCTTTAGATAGTTAGAAACAGTAGCGAGACTGCAATCTTTGTTCAAGAGCATATGTCATATTTACAAGAACTATATCCAGACTGGCATTCGAACAAAATACAGCTAGAGCATTCTTCCAAATTTGTGAATTGGTTTTATGATTGTTGCAATGTGGACGACATGCCTAGTAAACTTCGTACCTTTGTAAGAAGGCTAAACTGCACTGTCAGAAGATACCTAGGGTATGATATTAATTGTTTTACTTTTGCAATGACTGAAAAAGACATCAAGAGCACCACGCAGAACAGTGGAGTCTTCATTGAATCTGAATCGATGTGGCAGTCTAGCAAGAAATACAAAAACCTTATTGTAGTAGTGATGGCCTTTTATGGGGTGATTGAGGAAATTTGGGAGGTAGTAGACTATGTTGAGTTCAAAGTTGGGTTTTAAAGTGCCGGTGGGTACATAATGGATCCAGGGTTCGTACAAAGAAACTTATGGGTTTCACATTGGTGGACTTTACCCGAGTTTAGTTCGAGGATGACAAGTTCATCTTAGCTGCCTAGGCATGCCATGATTTTTATGTCCGGGATCCTACGAACGAGAAGTGGTATGTTTTCCTACATGGGAAGATGTTCCACTTTGAAGGGGAGATTGACTGGCCTGTCCTAGCAGAATGACATGAGTTCCCATATGTTTTTCCAAGTTTGGAGGATGTGGGTGGAAATTTAGTAGGCAGACGGTCACATGGCGATAGATTGTGGGGTTGATGAGAGCGGTCAAATTGTAGGGTGGGGGGTGATGTTGTCTTGAAAAGAAAAATACAGTGAATGTTATCACCGTACTTAGCAATATACTTTTGTGTACTGGCCAGTGTTCTATCTATTCAATATATTGATATTAAAATATGAACTGGGGTTACATTAAAAATACCACGCATTTCTATTTTCTCCTTCGTTATAACAATTTTTTGGAAATATTTTAAATGAGAACCATCACCAGTCATAGTTTACTAAACCGGTGCTGAGAAACAGAGTATGTGCTCTGTTTCATCAGAGGCACCGATATTTAACATTTCCAGCACCGATATTGTTACCGGTGCTGTGTACTTAGAAAAATTTATTAGCATTTGCTCTCGGGTTAAGAAAATGATCACAAAATATGATTTAAAGCCGCCTTAGGCAGCTACTTGATCTTGTACAGGCACCAATATTTAACATTTTCAGCATTGATATTAATACCACTTCAATGTACTAAGAAATATTTATTAGCATTTTCTCTTAGATTAGGAAAAAGATCACAAAAATGATATAAAGTACCCTTAGGCAGCTGCTTGATCATTTGTCGACACCGGTATTTAACATTTCCAGTGTACTTAAAATATATTTTTGCATTTGCCCTCGGGTTGAAAAAAACTAAAAAAGGGATTTTAAGCATCCTTAGGCAGCTGCTTTATCTTAAATAGGCACCAATATTTCTCATTTCGGGCACCAGTATTATTATCAGTGTTGTGTACTTGGAAATTTTTTTCGCCCTTTGCTCTCGGGTTGAATTTTTTTAAAATAAATAAATTTAAAGAAGCCTTAGACATCTGCTTTATCCTACATAGGCATCGATTTTGCACGTCTGTACCAATGCTAACTTCTGTTATGTATTAAAAACATGGTAGATCCGGTTTTCTTTCAAATTCCAATTCACAAATTTGGAGAGGAACTCTACCCTATAATAACCATCGGTTAATCAACCCCGGAATAAGGTAAATAATCTACAAGATTATTTATCATGAATCCAATACTATTGGTTAAATGTCGGTGAACTTTTCCATACAATAGGAACTTTGCTTAATGTTGTGATTCTATACATAGTGTTAATGTTCAGTAGTAACATATCTCTATACCTAGGCTTCTTTTTGTTTCCTTCTAATGTTTTTTGATGTTTATCAACACTAGTTTTGTTTAGGTTTTTATGATACATGGAAGGTGTTAGTTGTAGTGAAATTTGTAGGATATGGCACCTAAAACTCCATTCAAAAGTTCACACACTGCATTTCCTTCCTCTCTGGAGATGCAATTCAAAATTAAACAACAGGAGCAAAGGTTCTTGTTGGAGCAGACAAGGTAACTCGAATGAACTTACAGAACAAGGTGACCTTTCCCGAAGAGAGGAATAGAAGCATCTCCCCCTTTGAAAAATTTATTCGGGCACTTGGATGGGAGAAATTGTGTGACACGCCTGCAATGTTTAATCTTAGCATAGTAAGTGAGTTCAATGCTAATTTGAGGTGTGGTCCAACATGGGATGAGGCGTTCCTTAGAGGAAAAATGGTGCAACTAACATCGGAATCTGTAAACAATTTATATGGGTTGCCAAATGTTCCCTTCAACGAGGATGAATATCTTGCATTCCACTACCAAACCACTGATGGTTGGGATTTCGATGAGGCCACTTCGAAGGAGATTGTTAGGATGGTTAGTAGGCCGAGAACTGATGTGGATTCTCTTATCAAACTAGGCTGGTCAAAGATTCTGAAGACGCACCTCACGCCCGAAATGAATGGATGGTACCAATTCGTGGCCTCTAGAATTGACCTGGTCAACGTGAACATTGATGAGCTGACGCATCTGTATGTATTTGAGAAGAAAATGCGATGAAATTTATGTAGGAAAATGGTGCGATCATTGAGATAGTGTGCTGAGAATAATGGTTGTTACGGTTTCTGTAGCCTCATCTCAAAATTGTGCACAAAAGTCGGTGTCCCCCGCTATTTGCATGACATATACGGGAAACCAATAGGGTAAGATTATTGTAGATTCTTTCTACAAAATGGCTCATGATAATGTGGGTCTTTTATTGTAATCTAGAGTCGAGGCGTTGGAGGTGGGTGTCAAAAGTCTGCTGACGGAATCACATTATCAAAGGTCAAGGTGCGATCACATGGGTAAGGTTTTTGAATATCAGTTCCTGGATGCAATGAAAGAAGTTGGACCGTTCCCTTCATTCCCAGACCCTGATGTGGGGCAGAGCGACATGTGTACCAGCTTAGAAGATGCAAAGATGTTGGATGAAGATCTATTCGCTAGATATTATTCATGATTTTCCAGGAAAATTTCGTAAACTATGGTTTTTTTTCTAGTTTTTAATTTTATAGGGCGTTAAGAACAAATCTATGTTATTTTGTGGACATAATATTATTATTATAACAGGGATTTACCTTTAGAAAGTTTTTATATTGAATTTATAGTGGTAAGAAAATATGATTTCCCGTTACTAAATCCAAACTATTTTTCATAATTTACTCTAGAACATGTATCACCGCTTTATAATTTATGCTATAAAAAATTCTAATGTGTAAAATTCCTTTATTTAGGCCATAATTACAAAATTCAAGTATTTCAAAGCAATGGATTTTCACCCACTTTTGGGCAATGGTGCAATTTCCCAAAATGTTGTACAACTTTACTATTTTCAATTTCAAAGATGTTCCATTCACTCAATCATGTCCAAATTGCATAGTTGTGATGACACATTGGAATCGCCAATTTTGCATTCTGCCAATTTCAAGATTCTTGGAGGGATCTAATTGTAAAAAACAAGGAATTCACTCGTAGGTCCAAATGACAATCTGATCAAATATATTGGTACATTATGAAACCAAGATGTATATTTCAAGGTCAAATAAAAAATATATTAATATATTGTGGGAAAAACATAACAATAATCCTTCCCGTTTAGACTTCCAAACTTTTAAGTAACGAAGAGTAAGATACTCTAAGACATGTACTAGCGATTCATTACATTTCATGAAAACATAATTTTCTATTTAAAAACCTTATATTAACCCAAGAATACCCAATTTGAAGTTAATTTGATACAAACGGGAATGTGTAACACAGTTTTGGACAATAGTGTAAATTTATCAAAGTTAACTACAAACCCTTTTCGGGCATCTAGTTGACACAAATTCGCAACACGGGACCTATGAAATCTTTAATTGAGTAATTTTAAGTCCAATTGTTTATCCACGAAAATGGAAAAAACTCCCCCCACATGGGCAATATATTAAATTTTACAAAATAGTGGGAATTCAAAATAGGCACCGGTAAAATATACGGTGTTGACTAGTTCAGGGAAAGACAAATAAAAAAAATTTGTACAAAATTTGGGCAGGAAATTCAAAATGTTATCAATTTCATAACAATACCGATTTTCATACCGGTGCTGATATGAGAATATTAATTCCCACCAAAATTGATTGGGCTAAAAAATTATTTAGACAAAATTTAAAATTTGCCACTGGTATTCAGGATTATATAAGCGGTAACGGGTATCGGTGCTAGGTCCGTAGACAATCAAACTATCAGTCACAGATAAGCAGCCTTGAGCAGCTGGCTTTGAGTTACATAGAACCGGTTTTTTCATCCCAGCACCGGCATATATACTCGTGTTGTGGACTTAGAAATTTTTTTCACACTTTGCTCTCGGGTTGGACCAAAATAATTATTTAAGCAGCCTCACGCAGCTGTCTAAACATTTATAAGCACCGGTTTTCCACTTACTGCACTGGTATTTGTACTAGTGTTGTACACTTAGAATGTTTGTGAAAATGCTAGAATGTAGTAGACAGTTTTTAGCACCGGTATAATGGTCGAGGTACACGTGCTAACTCCGCTATTATAAAAGGTGACCGATCACCTCCCTCACATAATTGTCACGTTTTTCTCTTCGTTCCCACTATACCAAAAGTTTCTCCACATTCAATCTCTAAGTTCTCCACCATTTAATCCTCATTCAACCTCCACTGCCCCACCTCCTGAATTCCACCTAATATAAGAACCCAAAAAACCCTTTTTTGTATCTCTGAACCGGGTTTCTACACTTCTTCCACTCTGCCCCGGCAAAGTCATAGTCACTAGGTTTTCGACCAGAATCTTGAAAAGTACCCCATGATTCCTTCAATTTTGTTGGGAACAAACCCCAACTTGCTTCACATTGAATGAAATTGTATGTGCTTGATGAAATGTATGAATGAAGCTTTTTTAATGTTATATTGTGTGGAGTTGTTCATTGTGCGATGTTCAAGTGTGATATTGTTGACCATGTGATTTTGAAGTATTTCAGAAATATTTGTGAGGTATACATTATGCGTGTGATGTTTAAAGTGTTCAATCCGAGGTGTATGAAATATAGTTTATCGTGTGATGTTGAAGTGTCATGTTCAATGGTATGTTCTAAAATGTGTGAGATATACACTATGTGTGTGATGTTTGGAGTCTTCAATTCAAGGTGTATGCCATATTGTTGATCGTGTGATGTTGAACGGTATGTTCTAACATGTCAGAGATATACACTATGTGTGTGATGTTTGAAGTGTTAAATCCGAGGTGTATGAAATATAGTTGATCGTATGATGTTGAAGTGTGATGTTGTGGTATGTTCTAAAATGTGTGAGATATACACTACGTGTGTGATTTTTGAAACGATTAATCCAAAGTTTATGACGCAAAGGTCATTGTGTGGTGCTGAAGTGTAATATTGTTGATCGTGTCATGTTGGAGCGCAATTGTCATAAAGTGTAATTTTTATGTTTGTAATACCTTATATATTCTATCGGTATTTTCATATGTAGATGCCTCCTAAACCAAAAAAGTGGCCGGAAAGAGGAAGATGCCTGGCCCTCCACCCAAACAAATGACTGTGGAAAAAAAGAAGTTACTTCAGTAGGCAAACAAGAGGAGGTTCCACCGGTGAGATAAAATTTGAGGAAGATGCAGCGGGTGCAACATATGCTCCCGAAGAGAACAAGGGTAATAGTGAGGAAAACCCCCTTCGCAATCTGAGGAATGATGACCTTACCAAGGAAGACGGGCATCATGGGAAGGCATATGATTTGCACCTTTATGCATGCATTGACCAATTCATTCAGCACATTATTATCATGTTTTGTTTGGTCGATTGCTAGTTTTAGTTAGGTTTACACGATAAAGGGTTTGGAGGACCATTATTTGTTTTCATGTCTAAATCCCGAGTTTCGTAAACTTAATTGAAGCTAATGGACACTTTGTATTCACGAGCACTTAGATTTTTCTTTGTGATCTTACAAGTAGGTTGCTCGTGAGTAATTTTTCATCATTTCGTAGAATGCCATTCGCAAGGGTGGTAGAAGATATTTGAAGGCCATTCATAAGAATGGTAGAAAAAATGAATGTCATTCGCAAGGATAGTAGTAGATTGAAGGCCACGGACTCTAAATCATGGTGGTAGATGGAATTGACCTCAAAAAAGGCGGATTTGAAGTTCAAGAAGGTCAAGAATGGAAGAGGGTACCAACCGACCGACGTGAGACCATTGCACAAGCCCAACCAAGGTTGTACGACCTGTGTAAAGTGCCTATCATGGCTCGTGCAAATCAACATGGGTCGTGCAATAGCCCCCAACATGGTTCGTGCACGTCCGTGCCGGCCGCGCCACCAGGTCCCCAAAATCACTCCAAAATGGCTAAGTATGGGCATCGACCGTTCCGTTTTACATGATTTGCACCATTCCAAGTTCCAAAAGTGAATACTATCCCAAAGGGTGTGAAAATGGCACGAGCCGCGTTGTTCAACTAAGCAAAAAGTTATTCCAACCGACAATCACGCCAAACGACACGGGGCGTGCAAATAAAAAATTCAAGATGCGACATCAGCAATCGGCCCGTGCTGGTCCGTGCGGCCTGCACCGGCACAACCTTGCATGACCCTTGCTGTGCTGCGTGCCTCACTCTAGCACGAGGCTACACTGGCCGTGTTGTGCCGCGCCCCCCGTGCCAGCATGACCTTGCTTTGACCGTGCCATTTTTCACTGGTCGTGCAAATTGCGGCTACTAGAGTTTCTTGGTCATTTGTGGGCTTTTTTCAAGGCCCAATTTCCTACTACTATATATATGGACCTATGTCTACTAGGGTTTAAGTTTATGTTCATTTTTAGTCTTCAAGAGTAGGCTAGAGAGAGAATGTTCTCTTCTTTCTCTCTAGGTTATTTTCTCTTCTTTTCTTTATTTTTCTTTTGCCCAAAAGTGTTGAATCCAATGAAATACTTATGTTCAATACTTAGGGAGTAGTTTATTTACTTGGGGATTGTGTTTGCATTCATGAATTAATGTTTGTTTTTTGAGATTCCTTATATCTAA
>JAULKM010098562.1:0-11006 GCA_032355605.1 Rubia tinctorum
GGATTTAGATTTCCAAATTCTACAAAGAATAAGGAACACAACGCAATTTGAATGGCACGAATCGGAGCTGTAATGAATGAGATATGATCAAAATAAGAATGCTTTATATAGGCCTACGAAAAATTCCGAGAATGAATGAAAGTTTTCCGAAACCAATTAGGATTAAGAATTTAACCTCTTTTTGATTCACATTCTTTACTGATAATAATGATTCATAGTACATTACCTCACCCATAGGATTCATTTAACTCACTACAATTTCTCAAGAGCACTCACTCTCACCTCTCCTAGGGATATTTCAAATTTTTGGGCCATTTTCCTAAAAAATTAGCATTTTGTTTCTTGTTGTGTGATTCTTCATCTCTAAGCTTGAAATTTTGGGTAATCCTTTGAGCTTCCTGTGTACTTGCTTAATTTAGCATGATGGTGAATTGTGGAAGAGTTTTGTGCTTGGAAATATGTGGAGTTGGTTTTTGGAGATATTTTTGATTTATTTGAATGATTTTTTGCTAAACTAAGTGTGGGGGGGGTGAGTGTATTGTCCTTGTGCTTTTATTTTGTAATCTTCATCGAATGTGATGATTAAAGAGGGGTGATTCTTGATGGAGTGCTATTATTATTCATGGGTTTATCTTTTAAAAAGAATCTTTCTTGATTGAATATCACGATAACATGATTTGAAATGCTATGATAACATGATTTGAAATGTTGTGGATATTTAGGAAGGAATGTTCTTTTGGTAGAATCTGAATGCATGCCTCTGGTTATCCTTGCATTACCACTTTTTCTTGTTGGCATCTGGATGAGAGGTCGGATGCTCAAGAAGAGGCCATTGAGCAAGCGCTTGAGAGACTTCACCTTTCAAAGCTAGATGGTTTCAAAAATGTTATTCATATTGAGAGGCACAAGATGCGTCAAGAGGAGAGAAGGAGGAGGCACAATACTCGACACTTGAGGAGGGACCTGGGACCCTTCGGGGTTACAAGAATGAGCTTCACTACACTTCTCTTCCCCACATATGATTTTTTATTGATTCATTGCATTGGGGACAATGCAAAGTTCAAGTGTGGGGGAGAGAGTAGTGAAACACTTAGGAATCCTTTTGTGTTTTTGGTGTTGTTTTCTTTTGTTTTGGGAAGTTGGTATATTCTTTGGTGTTGTGATCTTTAGGTGGTTATACCTCTGTTAGGGAATGTTTTGGGATGAACAATTTGGTGGTGTAATATTTTATTTTTAACTATTTTTTGTAGTATGAAGCCCAACTTTTGGGCATTATGTGGTACAATTTCATTTTTTGAAAATTTTGAAAAAATAATAAAAATATATTTACTCGGCTAAGTTGGAAACCCGAAAGGGAAATTTAGGCAAAATGGGAATTAAAGCCCGGATAGGTCAAAAGGCCTAGGTAAATATGAGAGGCTAAGGCCCGGCTAGGTTGGAAAACGTAGGGAAAATTAGAGGCCATGTGTAAAAAGGTGAGATGGTGAGCTCAACATGTGTGAATGCTAGGATGAAAACTTGAAACGGCTCCTAGGCAAAATGAGAGAAATTGAGAGAAATTTGAAATGGAAGTTTCATCTACGAAAGTAATTTTTCAATGTTTTTAATATAAGTTTAGAAAATTGTTTCTATGATACATTTGAAAATGGTTTTTAAATTATGCACGGATTGAATCGCATATACAGTCAATCATAGTTCAAATATATTACTTAAAATTGTTAAAAATTGCGTAATTATAAAAATTATCGTTACAATCATAGTACATAGATTCAAATAAAAAAAATCCGTTCTGATAAAACACAGATTGTAATAAAATCAAGAAGCTCTGATTATGTTGAACTTGACGACAATGGGTCGTGAACCATCTATGAACTCAAAAAACAACGTGTCCCCAATGCGTAGGTGGTTTCAGGGAAGGAAGTCAACAAAAGATTTCGGGGACAAGACCTGGGTCTTCCTATTCACCGAGTAGTTCACGCGCTACTTTCTCTTGTAGCACCTTAGAAAAACTGAGGTCTTGTAACATGGTAGGAGTGCTACCATTTCCCTCAATATATACTAAATCACAAACAACAAAATTACATTTACTATAAATATATATATATATATATATATATGCAATTAACAACAAATAATTTAACTGGAAAATCAAATAATTACATGCATTTATCTAGCTAGGCCTTACCAAAGTGGGTTTAGTACCAAAGTTTTATTGCTTCAGAGTGCAGCTAAATCTGGGCTTATCTAGAGACATCGTATAAGGTTCAAGTTTGACCCGAGAGGCTCTTGGGTGGTGTTCCGTTGTGCTATGAACTGTAGAAAAATAATGAATAATTAAATTCCATCAATTGTGAATACATATAAGTAATCAAATAAAATAAATTTAGCTTATATATACGTAAATTAATTTGCTGACTTGGAATAAGAGGCGATTGGAGGATCCTCCGCTAGTCATTACTCTTGAGTTTTATAAGAAAATAAATAGGGAAAAAAAGCCTTGAAACTTGATGATTGCGATGTCGGCCATGCCTCCTACATACACGTTAGTTCCAACCTGTGTCATGGCTGTCTTGAATGCACGACGTTGTGCCTCAGTCATTTAGACTGAACATGTTTACCGATGGACAACTGAGTTTGCATTTAGAATATTAAAGCAAATAGTAAGATTACAATGCATACAAGCGAGGTCGGTAATCTGTCGCTATGACCAATAGGTAAACCGACACACGTGAGACGTCTCATTCCAAAAAAATACCAACATATTTATGAATAAGTGACGTTGATCCACCTTCGCATTAAACGAATGTCAACCGATAGGTGACCAACGTCGCATTTAACCCTAATTTTTGTGACCAAAACCGTAAAAACCTAGAAAAATTCATGCTTTGAAAAATAAAAATGACAGAAAATTGTCTAGAAACATATCAAAACATAGTACCTTAGTTGATATATAAGGAAGTTCACACTATAAATAATCCATATGAACTAGAAAAACAAAAACAAACAAAAAGGCTCAATGACACACCATAGACACAACATTATCATGAAAAAAAAAGGAAGCAGTTGGACGAATTAAAAAACCATACCTTTAAAAAGAGAATAGATGGAGGGGTGGGATACTGTTGGGATTCGACGGAAACTTGGAAGTTAAAGTTTGAATAGATTTTGAGTTGGGCTCCACATATATAGATGTTTTTGGAATGACGTTGTTTTAAACCCTTGCTAATTCTGCCTCAACATTCGCAATGTCCCGGCGAAGGCCGACAGATGTTGGCTTACTTAACTATGGGCCTAATAATTTCAATCCACTAGCATAACAAATGAGCTCGCGTTTGACAAAAAGGAATAAAATTCACTTGTATAACAATTAATAGTATATTAAAAAATACAAATTGAAATTTAAAAATATACATGAAATTGTATAAACATCTGGTTCCACTGAAATTGATTTTGGCACAACCGGTGAACTTTTTTACTTTTTGCACTTAAATCCCTACAAGAAAGTGGGAGAAGTTGGAATGCGATATTAGAGATACACCTATATAATTTACATTGTCACGACCATGTTGTTCTGATTTGGGTATCAACGACTCAATGGATGTGGTCGAAATCTTCACTATCCCTGGGAATGTAGTGAATCATAAAAAGGAAAAAAATTAGTATATGCAATGAAAAAATATATATTAAACCAAAACCAAAACAAGTAGGAATTACGTGCCATAGTGGGGTTAATCATAACTTTCTGCTGCTTCAAGGTGCAGCTAAAACTGGGGTTATCCATTCACATGGTCTAGTGGTCAATATTGAAGAATGAGATTTATATTTATAAGATATGCTATATTTATTTGATATAGTATGGATGATTCGATGTGGTTCGCACTAGTACCAATTGGTATGTGGTGATTAAATTATACTATGTATAATTTTCTTTCAATAAATTCTCATACTATCTTGTGGTTTTTTTACTGGTCATGTTTGATGTTCGAGAGTTACATTTACTTTCTTGTTTATTCCATTTCTACATCCATGTTTAAGGAGTTCAGGTTTTTATGGTGAATCTTTGTGTATGATTATAGCTTCCAAATAAGTTCATCTTCCTCCCACAAAAAAACGTTATCAGATCAAATCCCCCTATATTGTCTAACACTCTAGCCATTCTCAACTTTATATTCATACAAATACTAATTTCTCCCCGATGAGGTTGTTTTTATCCAGTATCCATGCATTAGTTTTTTTTTCCATTGATAACATGTCATTTTGTTCCCAAGTTGCAATAGTTATTTCCTCCAAATGATGTTTCGATAACCTTATGTTATCGAAGAGTTTAATCAACTATTTAGGCATGAACAAATTAATAGGAATTAAATGTTTTTTCATATAATATGCACGCACATGACACACAATAGTATATTATTATATTGAAACATTTTTAAAAAAAATTATCGGTCACATGTTTTCAAATTAATATTGATGAACACTTTGTTGAGTATTATGATAAAAATCCCTTGTGTATTGGGTTGGGCGTTACATAACATGCACACACATGACACGTTCTGTTTTTTATAAAACAATTGTAATGGTTTTATATTTGTCAAATGTTGTGAAATTTTGTTACAATAATGTTAATTAATGTTGACAACTAATTTGTAAAGATTATTAATTGCATACAACTATAGTATCTTTCAAATTCTCTTGCGTAAGTAAATTGATTTCAAGATCTAATTTTTTTTTTGTCCTCCAATAATTTGAATTCATCTTTAAAATCCAAAAAATTTCGAGTTTCTTAAATTATAATTGTAAATTTTATCACAATCTAATTCTATAATGGAGTTCCCTCCATATTTAGTAGAAGAAATTTGATTGAGATCAAAAGATGTTGGATGTTTTTTGATATCAAATGAAGGAGATATTTTTATGTCTGTAATGAGTCTTAACAATCACTGAGTAGTCAGAACTATATTAAAATTGCTTTGGTTCCCATAATATATTTTTAATTTTATATATAAAAATAAAATTGGAATCATTGTGTCACATAATGATATGAATGTCAAACCTACCTCCATAGATGAAGTCATGCCAAACTTGATTAGATTTTCAAAGGATATGTTTTGGATCCTGTAAATGACATGGTTGGTCCTATGACTAGGAGAAAAACAAAGCATAGAAATGCAGTGATATGAATCTCTTTGCGAAAATTTTGGATTGCGGAATTAAAATTTTTGACCGAACTAAGGGACTCGCAAACCTGAATGAGGCTGCATGAAATTTAAAAACACTAGCCCTAGAGATGATCTCTCAATCTTGACTTGCTCACTGACTAGCCCGTGGGATTAATTCACATAGTTATTGATAATTAACCCGCATGATTAAGAAAAAATGAAAATAGCTCGCAAGCACATAGAATAATCTCAAAATTCTTAATTAATGGAAGATAAAGGTTCTACAATTCTCGACTAAGTCCCCTATTTATAAGGTTTTATTTTCGGCCAAAAACCATAATCACAAATAGAAACTGAATCAACTTATGACAGGTTAAATAAGCTAAAACCATATTTAACTAGAACTCTTAAAATAAATGGTGATATAGCCAAAATCTTGAAGAAGTAACCTTGAAGAATATGACCTTATATAATCTTACAAAATCTAAATTTAATAATAACAAAACTAAATATGCTAAACCCAAATGGACCAAAAATTTGAAAATCATCTCTTCAAAGACCACATGGCGGAGCTCTTTACTAAAAATAATAAATGAAATAATTTCACAATAGTTTACAAAGATCACACTACCTCGTCAAAATCCGGTGGAAAAAAATAGTATAGTGTTCTTCTTGACGTCTTCAATTAATCGACAAATTTGAATAATTAATCCAAGACCTAACCAATTTATTCTTTACTTCTTCATCATGAAATTGATCTATCAAATCATTCAATTCAGTTTTTAGTAGCTTCAATGATGTTGCTTGTGATGCCCTATAAATTTTATTATTTTTATAAGGAGCTAGGGTTAATTTATTAAGAAATACATTTTATTGGGTTTGTTTAAAAACATAAATATTTAGAGTGTTTTTTAAAAACATAAAAAAAATAACTAAAACGAAAAAATTTAGCGTATGGAAGGGAATTCAAATTCAAGAGGAATTTGAATTCAAGAAACACTATTGATTCGTGAGGTACAGTTTTTCTTATACTCAATTATAATATATTTAGAATATTTTCCACATCGTTTTCATCTATGAAAATTATTATATAGTAGACCGGGGATATAATGTTAATCTTATCTCCAGTAATTAATTAGTTAATTAATTAGTACTTCATGCTATTGAAACAAAAGGTAACTATTGATTTATTAACTATGCTTTTAGGAATTAATTAATTCAGTAAATTTTATAATACTGAAAATACAGTGTAGAAGATGTACTGGAATTGATGATATAATTTATTAAACTATAATTTTATCTTTATCTCCACGCTTGATTTGGTCTTAATATATTTGTAACTGCGTAAGTTGGTTTAAATATGCCTAAATAATATGGAGGGTAATTAATTCTTATCATTTAAAAATATTAAACTATTTTAATTACTCGGATGCAGTGCCAGTTTACAATATAAAAATGTAAATTATATCGTATATTAAGTATACCGGTATAGTATCATAAAGGTATAATATTAAAATAAAATACATTCATTCAACCACTCCTAACCTATCTCCTAGTGAATTTGCAAAACTACTTAACTACTATGATTTGTTACTGGAGATAGAGTAAATGTGGTATCTCTATAATACCTTATCTGAATTGCTATCCTCTCTATGTATCGCAACCGAGATAGAGTGGATTGCCATTTTCAGCAGTCAAATTTTGTTAAACCTTTTATCCATATCTTCACCCATATTATTTTCTCTTCCTCTCAACATAGACATCAAATTCGAGCTGGATTCAGGGTTGGCTTTCGGTGCAGTTTGACTGGATAATACGAGATGAAGTGTAACGGCGAGGGCTAAGCGTTCATACAAATAGAATATCATGAAGGTAGATCGTCTTATTGTTATCTATGTTGTAAGTTACTGTAGTTTTATTCTTATTTTGTTTTTAGATACGAAAAACTTTAATTAAACAAAATAGGATTAATAATTATTTTTATCAAGTGGATGATGATTAGATTTACTTGATATTGATGGTCTTGTTTAATTAAAATTCTTCAACCATTCCGCTGCATAGTTTGTGAAGGGATACTATGCCACATTTAACTTTTTCTACCCTCGATAGTTGTCGAGATCAAACAGATTCTAAATCTATCACTCCCAATCAAGATAACCCGCTGGATTGTGCTGACCATCAAATCTAGGGATATCATATTTTAAACTCTTGATGTCACAGGAAGAATCTTAACTTTCGTCTGAAACCAAAGTTTGTAGGTGAGCAAATTCCGGAAACATAAGGTAACTTTGTGTCATTAAAGCTCTTAAATTCTAAGGTGGTTGAATAAGAGGTAAAACGTGCTAATATTTTTCATACTTCTTGACTTGTGAAATATAAGAATTGCTTACAAACTATAGATAGACGATCATGTGCTAATATTGTTTCTAATATTCTAGTTAAGTCATTGCCATTGCCTATTACTCACCGTCCATATCCATATAAACTCATTTATTTAAATGGCTGTGGTGACTTAGAGTTACTAAACAATTAAACAATGCATTATTAACTTAGCCATTGGAAAGTATAATGATTCTATCTTATACAATGTTATATTTTGTTGGGTAGACCTTGGAAGTTGGATAGGAAATCAGTTCATGATGGTTACACCGGCAAAGTGACTGTGATTATAGATCGAGCACAGTTTGCCTTGACTCTTCTATATCCTTTAGAAGTTTTCGAGGCTCAAAATCGTATGAAGATCAACAAGGAGAGGGTGCAGGCCAAATTTCCACAAAATTCTAGGAGGTGGTTGAAATTAAACCCTCCAAGGGTTTCAAAAGGATGAATTTATAGGTATTTAAAACCCTAATTTGGCCAAGGGTCCAGGTAAGTCGACTAAATCTCAATATTCACATCCTACTCCTCTACCTTTTATCTTTATGATGAGACCTGAAATAACTAGAGATTTTAGTTATTTATTCTATGCTTCAGTGAGGGATGTGAATTGTGATTTGACTAAAAATTAATTTTTCATGATCATACATTTTAAGGAAAGTTATTTTTGCAACGAGGATTTGCCTGTGAATATTCCTACAAGTTTTTCTAAAAGGTTGAAGGAATTTGAAAATAAGTTTCTAGTGGAACTACCTCATGGTTTACAACCAACTCATTTCACTGATCATCAAATAGACTTGGTACTAGGCTCAGTGATACCTAATCAACCTGGTTACAAAGTTACTCCCGAGGAAAAAAGGGAGTTACAATGACAAGTTATAGGTCTTCTAGAAAAAGGTTGTGTACGTGAATCTCTAATTACTTGTGCTATACCACTCATTTTAGTTCTTAAGAAAGATAAAATTTGGTGTATGTGTATGTGTATGGATTTTTGTGCAATTAGAAAAATTACCATTAGTATCGACATCCTAGATTAGATGATATAATTACAAGATTGCTTTGCTTGGCGACTATAGTGTTAATATTACGTTCAATGTTGCTGATTTTATCTCCATTTACCTTTGAAGATGATTAAATTTCGAGGAGGACACCTTTTGTCCACGGAGGGAATGATACTAATTTCAAAGCTACCTCCATAGATTAAGTCATGCCAAAGCTTGATTAGACTTTCAAAGGATATGTCCGGGATCCTCTAAGTGACATGGATGGTCCTATGACTACAAGAAGAATGAAGCTTAAAAAATAAGCATTGAATGCTTTGATTGATCATTTTCATGATGAAGAGTTGAAGAATAAATCGAAAATGTCTTTGATTAATTGTTCAAAAGTTTCCAAATAGTGAAGCCATCATGAAGAACACTATTACTCTTTTTCCCACTGGATTTTTTAGTGAGTTAGTGTGATCATTGTAATTTATTTAATTTTAGAATAAAGACCATTAAATCAGTAATGTTGGCATTGGAAGAGTTAATTTTGGCCATGCCTTTATTTTAGGGTTTAGTATATTATGTTTTGATTTGATTAGAATCAGGTCTGGTAATTCTAGATATGGCATATTCATTCAATAATTCAACCAATATTTTGATTGATTTACTAGGATGAATATGGTCATCATTTAAATTTAAATTAGTTATTTTAGTTAGATATGGTTTTACCTTCTTAAAACTGTCATAAGTCTTTCTAGTTTCTTACGGGAAGTACCAAATCCTATCTTCTTTCTGATTTATAATAGCTTAACTCCTACCTATAAATAGGGGAGGGCATGGACGGATTTATTCACCATTTTATTCACCATATATTCATATTTTGAGTTTATACTCCTTACTTTAACCGTTAAATTTTTCCATTTCAGATTAGTGGTTAGAACCGTTCCGATTATTTGTATTAATTTTGCTGCAGCTAGTGCTTGGGGTTCATGTGAATTAGCCTTCTGTGTTAGTGTAGTTCTTAAAGTAATGTGCTTGACTAGACTTCGTCCGTGTCTTCTTGAATTTAACCGGGTGCTTCAATCAACTTTCGTTCAGAGTGCTTCTCAATATTCCGCAATCTGGAGTTTTCGCAAGTAGATCCTTATCACATTATCTCTTGCTTTCAGTTCAAAGTGATGATTGAGACATATTCGATTTCATTTTTCGATACAAGATGATACTTTCAAAAACTTTAGAGACTAATTTTATTTCAATATCGTTAATCAGTTATAGTAGACTCAATTGATTATTGGGACAAGAAAAAATTAATGGGAATTGTATTTTTCATTAAATAGGCGAGAAAATGACAAACATGAGTATTTTATTTTATTCAAACCTTTAAAACATATTTATTTGTCAGATGCATTGAAATTAACATTGAATAACATTCCGTGGAGCATATTATTTGCATATAAAGGATTAAAATTTATTAACAATTTAATTTGGTGTACAGTAATAAAATTTGCTGGCAAATTTTGCTGGCTCATAAAATATCCACAAACATGGCACGTGATGAGAAGTCAAATGCATGTATTTTTCGAAGCATTTAACATCTCTTTTATTATATTTTTGTTGGAAAATTACTAGATTTAGGTAGGTTTATATCATAAGGGATTTAGATAACCGTTTTCGGTTTTCGTATCTAAATCCTTCATTTTGCAACCAAATTTGAGTCTAATGGATTTTTGGTCCTTACGAGCTATATTCCTTTTTATGAGATTAATTTGTATATTTCTCGTAAGCACATCGGAGTGTTTTAGTGAAGGTCATTCGCAAGTATGGTAAAATGTTGAAGGCCACGAGTCAAAACGTGGTAGAAGATAGAATGGTCAAAGAAGGAAGACAAAGAAGTGGATGAATTCTGACCCGGAAGTTTGTACCAAGTTCTTATAATTATCCAAAAACAATTGCGCTCAAAGCTGATACCATTGGATTCCTCTTCTCGAGTACTATAAAATCGACTACAAGAACTCCAAATCATATCAGCGGTTCACCCATAGAAATGCAAAGAAGTTGAAGAAAAGGAGCACCGATGGGGGCGCGGCCAGCTCATTAGGCGCGCGTCCGCACGGCCAAACCTCAAGGGGAAACACCCATCAGCACCATAAACGCGCAGCCAGACCCTCGTGCGGGCGGCCGCGTGCTGGAGGAGTTTTGTGCTCGCTCGACCGGGCGTTTCTGCCCGTGTGCGCGCCCCGTGCACCCAGCGCGCGTCTGCTACACTTTTTGACTTTTCTTGACCAAATTTGCCTATAAATAACCCCTCTTCTTCCCCATTTGGCCAAGCCCGACTTTTGGCCTCAAAACCCTAGTTTTTCTTCATCTCTTCTTAGTTTTTCATTTCTTTCATGAATTCTTGTAGATTTGTTATGGGTTGTTTGTATTTAGCTTAATTAACTCCTTGGGAGCATTGGATTGAAGCTTCCAAACTAATGTAGTAAGA
>JAULKM010098573.1:0-11006 GCA_032355605.1 Rubia tinctorum
AATCTACAAAAACTATGAAAAGAAAGAAGAAAAGAAGAAAGGAAAATGGAGTTCTAGGGTTTTCTATGGAGGATTTTCGGCCAAAAGAAGGGTTGGAATGAAGATGAGAGGAGAAGATATTTATAGTGCAAGTTGAGGAGAAGATAAGACCAAGTGGATGCAGAGTGCGTGGCCTGCGCGCTGGCCACGCGGTTAACACGTTATGCTTGGGCAGAGCTATGCGGAGGGCGTGCGCACGAGCCTGAATACCGCGCGCGGATGCTGCGCGGGACGTACGCTGGACACGGCCTCTCGAGCGGACCTGCTAGGCGCTGCACGGATTGGAGCTGGGGCGCGCGGGAGCCTGCACACTGGGGTGCACGGGCGATGGAAACCACGCTCTGGCTGCGCGGGCGGATTGGCCAAACCGCGTGCTGGGACATGGATGGCCGCACGGAGCGTTTGAGCGTTGGACAGGATGAGCGCGCGGGATGATGTTCCTGACTCGAGCTGGCCGCGCGGAGCGCTCGGGTTGGCGCGCAAGCTCGGGCTTTGCCCACGCGTTCTTGAGGCCGAGGGGTGTTTTCTTTGAAGATTTTGTACGCGCGGCCACGCGGTTAAGCGCCCGGGCCACGCGCTCGGCCTTCTTCACCCGGCCGGTCGGCCGGCCGGTCTTCGGTCGGTCGCCACGGGTAAACCTTTGATCCGTTTCGTGAGTTCTTGTAGTCGATTTCATAGTGCTCGAGAAGATGAATCTAATGGTGCAAGCTTTGGAGGCTGGTTCTTCTTGGATTTTTCCCGGAACTTGGTTCTCACTTCCGGATCACAATTTATCTGCTTTTTTGTCTTCTACCACATTTTGACTTGTGGCCTTCGATCTTCTACCATCCTTACAAATGTCCTTCAATACAATACTCCAAAGTTCTTACGAGCAATCTAAAAATTAAGCTTATAAAAATAAATCTATATGCTCGTAAGGACAAAAAATCCATTAGACTCAACTAGGTTGCAAAATGAAGGATTTAGATACAAAAACTGAAAACGGTCATCTACACCCCCTTATGATGTAAATCTACCTAAATCTAGCAATCTTTCAACAAAAACATAACAAAAGAGATGTTAAATGATTTGAAAAACACATGCATTTGTCGTCACATCATATACCTAATCCAAGAGATAGAGGCTGATCGCCTTCAAGAGAAACCTAATTTTCAACCGCGAATGAATAAAGATAAAGTACACAATGTTCAGCCCAATGTCCAAATCAACCATGAACCGATAAAGGTAGAACCATGTCTAAGATGATTCAACCATGAATCGAGAAAGATGGAATCATGACCAACACTTAGCCACAAACCGAAAGTGTAGTAACCACGATACAATCCACGATCTTAAACCCTAGTAATGCAGAGCCACGATTAGGATCTACTATAAATACAAGGAGAGCACTACTGGCTCAGGTAAGTAAAAACTAAACTGAGAAATTTTAATTCTCAGAAGGGAGCACTGACTTGATCGTCGGAGCATTTTCCCCGCAATCAATTCTGGGATCTGGTTTGTAGGAGGGATGACATTCAGGGAACAATAGTTACTTTGGTTATTTAGGAACACTACATCATCAATTAAAATCAAATAATAAAAAATATATTTTTAAAAATCTGAAATTAGCTATGACAAATTTTTGCGACAAGAAAAATTACAAACAATAATTAAATACAAACATATTGATCTAGTTTGACCAATTATTACAAATAAAAAATCAAAATATTGATCTAGTCTGACCAATTATTACCAACACAAAAGAAATTACAAATAAAAACAAGAAGAAAATTTTGTAGATAAAACCATACCGACAGCCTAATTTTGGCCCTGCTCATGTTGGTAAGGATGTTCCATAAGTTCTCTTTTCAATTGATCATGTTTAATTCTATTGCGTACTTCCCTCCAAGTGCCTCTAAAATGAGCAAGACTAGTATGCTGCTGTGCATTATAATTGAAATGAGTGTCCTCGACTTATTCATAATCAGCCGCTCCAACTAGAAAATCACACGTATCTCGTTCATCTTCAACTATCATGTTGTTCAGTATGATACAAGCTATCATAATACTGCCCAACGTGTCAAAATTCCAATATTGACCCAGTTGCGAAGCACAGAAAATCGAGAGTACCAAAAGCACGTTCAACATCTTTCTGATAACTCTCTTGACGTTTAGTGAATAAATGTTTCTCAGGATCATTTGGAGACGTATATGCGGGCATAAATGCTGCCCAATTAGGATAGATTCCATCAGTAAGACAATACCCCTGATCTTAGGCGTGACCATTGATTTCAAAATGAATTAGAGGAGCCCTTCCTTCATACACGTCATCAAACAAAGGTGACATGTCGAGAACGTTGATATCTTTGTTAGATCCGGCCATAAAATGCATTCCATATCCATGTATCGTAAGAGACCACTACTTTAAAAAATGATTGAGGCGTGCCCACTCCAACCTTGAAATTCACCTTTCCAACCTACGGGGCAATTTTTCCATTCCCAATGCATGCATCAATATTTCCATGCAAACCGGGAAATCCATATCCACGAGCTACATGCATAAGGTGTGCAATGTCCTCTTGATTTATTAGTCGGAGGTATGTCAGACGATACACGACAATAGTTGCCTTAACAAAATGGTACACCGTTTCTTTGATTGTTGAAGTATCCATTTGTAAGGATTCATAAGGTTGGTCGTATGCACAACCCGTATGCCAAATGGCGAATTGCCACCATGCACTTGTGGAGTGGTGAAAATCCTTGATGATCGCATGCATCCATCCTTTGTTGAAAATAGGGATCGTGGTTGGTGACATCATCCACAATACGTTGGAATAAATGTCTACACATACGAAACCTCCTTCAAAATTGGTGATCATCGTGCATCCTTTCAGGAGGTTAAGCAAGATTATATTTCTGGATTGTTTCCTCGGCTGGTACACGATCATCCACAATAGGAGGATTTTGCACTCTGTTATTAACAATGGACTTATACTATCGTCTTGTCATTTTTGCCAATTTCAAGGCATAGTTAATCAACTGAGGAGAAGTTTCAATTAACAAATGAAAACTCGTTCGTTTAGGCGGTGGGTTTGATGATTCTCCAAAGTGAAGTCATCATTTCCTACTTCATCGCTTTCTTCACGAACTTCATCTTTTAATGAATTTCACAATAAAAATGATATTTTAAATTTACTAATGTTTGCACTTACTAAATTAATATAGAGACTAATTCATAAATACAAATGAAAATAAACTAATTTACACAAAATAATTTAATTGAAACTTACTTATTTAAGTTTGTTATTTACATAAACTAGTTTAGACAGATTAAATTAAATTTAAATATTATAATTTAAATAAATTATTTAAAACATGCCTATTTACATATAAAGAATTTCACAATATAAATTATATTTTAAATTTAATAATGTTTACACATACTAAATTGACATAGAGACTAATTTACAAATACAAATAAAAAAAACTAATTTATATAAAATAATTTAATTGAAATTTAATTAATTAATTTTGTTATTTTACATAAACTAGTTTAGATAGATTAAATTAAATTTAAATATTAAAATTTAAATAAATTATTTTACACATGCTAATTTACATATAAATAATTTCACAATATAAATGATATTTTAAATTTACTAATATTTGTACTTACTAAATAGACATAGAGACTAATTCACAAATACAAATGAAAATAAACTAATTTACACAAAATAATTTAATTGAAAATTACTTATTTAAGTTAGTTATTTTACATAAACTAGTTTGGATAGATTAAATTTAATTCAAATATACTAATTTAAATAAATTATTTTAAACATGCTAATTTATGTATAAATAATTTCACAATAATAATAATAATTAAAAATTTTAAAACGTGGCTTATCATGCGGTATATCGTGACTTTCAAATTGTCGACCATATTGATAAAGACTACCCCACCCTCATTGACGTAAAAAACATCCGGATTCAGAATCCTTTTCAATTTATAGAAATGAAATTACAGTGTGGAGAAGAATTTTCGATAAATATTATGGAGGAAAAAAATGAAGGTAGAAATTTGGAATTGAAAGTAGTGTGAAAATGTTGTACTAATTTGGCCCTATTTATAGGCTATAAAAAATGGAGAGTGTAGAAAAACATAAAAATAAATAAAACTGCAGATTTTTTTATTATAAAAATGATCGTTATGACACGTGACACTTTGGGATTGGTCCACGTGTCCAAATGGATTGCAGGAAGTTAGGCCACGTGTACAAACCAGAAGTAGACATGTGGCACAATGGATCTTCTTTTTTTAAAAAAAATAGCCGGCTACATGGTGTGACACACGCATGGACCAATAGGAAGCTACCACGTGTCACACTGCGAGGAAAAAAAGGGGTCACGGGAAAGCCACATGTCCCAACCACGTTCTGACACGTGGCAGGTTGGGGACCAAAAATATCTGGGACTTGGAAAGAAAATTTAAGTTTACTTTCGCCCTCCAATTTGTTATGAAGTTTAATTTTGTCTTTTAATTTCATCTAATTTCATTTATTTTCGTATAATTAAAACACTAGCTCCACGTCTTTGAAATTTAAATTTTATATTTAATTTAGTTTTTAAAATTATTTTATGAATTAAAATCAAATAATGAAAAAATAGATTTTAAAATATGACATTTGTAATGACAAATGAATTTATGTAAATAAATCTCATATAAATCTAAATTGGCCAATTCATTACAACTTGAACAAATAAAAATACCTAGGCAACAGAAGTATTGATCTAGTCGGGTCAATTTTTCCTAAGAGAGAGATTCAAGATATGGTATAGTCAGACCAATTGTTACAAATAAACAAACTTCAGTCTTTAAGGTCCATAAATTAATGTTACTATTTTGGATCTTAGTTCCTCCTCTGTCGGGGACAACACTTCCTTTTCCAGCAAGACCTGTAATGTTTTGAAATGATTATCATGCTCTCGTTGCACTCAATTATTTTCCTGTTGCTCTAGGATCTTTTCCTGCTGCTCTAGGTTCTTTTCCTTTCTGCACTCGGTCCTTTTCCTGCTCTTCTAGTTCGATTTCCCACTATTTCACAGTCCATTCTAATTTTTCCCTTTCAAGAAATAGTAATCTTTCTTGAAGTTTGTTATTTTCGCCTATAATCAGCATCTCATCATGTTCCTTCAATCCACCAGATTGCCTATTTTCTTTTGTCCTCCCCTTTGCCTTTGCCTTTTCCTTTTGCCTTGCATTTAGCAGCTTTAACAACAATAGGAATCGGTGGTTATTGTGGGACACCACATTCATCACTAGTTAGGGGTGCTGCTGACACTCGTGGTGAATATTCATCGCCCGATACATATTGTGCCATAAATTTTGGGTGGCCCTTACACATAGTATATCACTTAAAGAATGAGAATTGTTGGTTGTTAGTTTCATCCGCGAACAACTTCTGGGAAAAATAATTAATGTCTGAATCCCTTCCGCCACTCCCACGTTGATTGTAATTGTGTTTGACTTTGCTCTCACATCCCATGAACTTGGCAATGTCGTGGGAAAGTTTTTGTGACCTTTTTCTTGCACGACTTCAATGACCCAGTGCATTGCAGTCGATAATGATTCAGCTCATCCACAATTTTGGTCCAAAATTCACTGGCGTTCTGACCTGTACCGACTAAACAATTAGTGGAATGGGTGAACCAAGCACCGCATAAAGTGTTATTATCATCCACAGTCCATCTATCTTTTTTAGCGGCTTTCTTCTTTGTGTCTTTAATCACGGACACTTCTACTAGTTCATCACATTCTTCACCAACTTCATTTTCTAAAGAAATAAAAATGATATTTAGATTTACTAATGTTTATGCTTACTAAATTGAGATAGACTAATTCACAAAGAGTTTGTCTCTTGAAAGACGGTCTTTCCATAAGTTATGAAAAGATCAAATTTTTATTTCAAATTAGAATAAATCAAGATAAATTTTTTGGGTTGGATTAATAGGGTTAAAAACTTATAACTACCGCATGTTGCATAATAATTTTTTAATAGTGCAACTAAAACATTTTACCTTTCTAGAATTCTAATTCAACCCCGTTTTTCCATTGCCATATGGAAAGAAAGTCTTTCCCAAAACTTTGTCATTCACAAATACAAATGAAAATAAACTAATTTACATAAAATAATTTAATTGAAATATATTTATTTAAATTTTTTTATTTTACATAAACTAGTCTGGATAAATTAATATAATTTGAATATACTAATTTCAATAAACTATTTTACATGAGAAATTCTCAATAAAAATGATATTTTAAATTTAGTAATGTTTACACATACTAAATTGAGATAGACTAATTCACAAATACAAATGAAAATAAACTCATTTTTTGAAACAATATAGTTGAAATATATTTATTTAAATTTGTTATTTAACATAAGCTAGTCTAGTTAAATTAATTTAATTTAAATATAGTAATTTCAATACATTATTTTACATATAGAGAACTTCAAAATAAAAATGATATTTTAAATTTACTAATGTTTACACATTCTAAATTGAAATAGAGACTAATTCACAAATACAAATGAAAATAAACTATTTTTCATAAAATAATTTAATTGAAATTTACTTATTTTTCATAAACTAGTCTAGATAAATTAATTTAATTTAAATATACTAATTTAACTTATGCTAAAATACATATAAATAATTTCACAACAATAAGAACAATAATAAATCATTTAAAACGTGACTTGCCATGCGAAATATCGTGATCTTTGACTTATCGCCCATATTGACCAATTGTATTCCACCCTCCTTGATGTAAAAACACTCCTTATTCATTAATATTCTCAAGATATGGAGAATGGATGGTTTGACTAACAAAATTCGGGTATGGATTTTGAGAATTGAACTATGGATTTTGGGGAGAATGGTTCGGGTATGGATAGTTTGTGTGTACATTTTAAGATGAGTGGTATTGATTTTGGAAATTCATGTATGAATATTAGGAGTTCATATAAATTGGGAGGGAGATTTGGAGAGTTTTGAAAATTTTATGGATTTTGAAAATTTTGACTAACATTCGGAATTGCCGACAAATTTTCAGAAGAAGAAGTCGGGTGAACTTTATCTTTCCCCTTCGAAACTCTTCTTGAATCCATTTCAAACTATGGAAATGAAAATGATTTTAGAGATAAATTTTTGAGAGAAATTATGGAGAAGAAGAAATGAAGGTAGAAAGTTTGGAATTGAAAGTAGAGTGAAAATATTGTGTTCATGTGACCCTATTTATAAGCTAAAAAATTGGAGTTGAAATACAAAAAAAATCGAAAATTTAAACTACTGCAGATTTTTTAATTTTTTTTACCGTTGTGACACATGACGCCTTGTGATTGAGCCACGTGTCCAAAATGGAGTGCAGGCAGAGGAATATAGTCGTTGGGCCACGTGTACCAACCAGAATTTGACACGTGACTAAACGGCTCTTTTTTTTAAAAAAAAAAGATGGCTCCACATCATGACACCTGGTCCAGTAGGAAATTTCTACATGTCACACCTCATGAAAATTTTAAAAAAGGTGGGTCGTGCTTGTACCACGTGTTCCAATAAGGAGTAGACATGTGGCACTGGGGGGGGGGAGAAATAAAAGGGCCGGGGCGCATGTGTGTGCAAATGTTTCAGACCGGTTGCTTGGAGGAGAGATGATGTGCCAATTTCTTTAATTTTAAACCATGGAGAAACCCCACTGCACATGCCCTTAGAAGGTATTATGTATCGCGAAATTGTGAGTTGGTAAGATACAAAATCCTTCAATAATAAACTACAATTATTTACAGATTAATAAGTTTCATATTTCACAAAGTGTTGCTTTAGATCGAATAACGATTAGATGAGTTCAATTTGTAATTACTCATCGTCCTGGAGGAACCTAAAGAGAGAGAAATATCTTCTCCTGAGTTAACCTGAGCCTCACTCTGTTAATCAACCCACGTGCAAGCTGTTAAGCCAAAAAAAACTGTAAACATAAAAATTATGGGGGACCCCCTTAATTAATTGGGTCCTTCCCGTCGAATTAATGAGCTGGGAATGCGCCAAAACTCATCTGCAGTGCACTGTCCATACACTGTTCATACAGTACATAATTCTTGTAAAACATTTGAGACATTTCCTTAAAAATACATTGATGCCTAGTGCATTAAATGAAGAACAAAGTTGTGTAAACCCTCCCTCTTCCCGCCAAAACCCCAAGTAGGATTACACAAGCCATTGAGTCGTTCCAAGCCCCCGTAACTGCTTGTTGCTCTCAAAAAATCTTTACTCGTTTTCGAGTAAACAAGAACAAGCAAAGACCTAAGTGTAAACTAGCATGCAAAGGTTTTCCCAAAACACCTAACATCTTATTTCTAAACTATCCGAGCCCCCAAGATATAAGAATCTCTCACACTCTCACATCCCAAAGCCTAAGATAATCTAAGCACCCAACAAACCATAACAAGAGTGAGGTATGCACATAATGTCGAGCTAACTTACTCTACCCAAAAAGCTACCCGATAGACAAATCAAGAGAAGCATAAATTTTTTCAATTTCTCTCATTTTTCCTAAGAGCCCTCTTGGGGTTTCATCCTAATTTCACACATTTTTTTCTTCAATGCTCACCCTCACTTTTTTCCACACCATTTGGCCTCTCATTTTTGCATAGGTCGCCCTTTCGGGTTTTCGATCTATTCAGGCCTCCCAATTTTAACTAAGTTGCCCTCTCGGGTTTTTCAACTTAGGGGGAAATTTGTTTTTTTAAAACAAAACAAATCAAAGTAGAGTATGTGCACACTACAATACACTACAATGAAATATGTTTCTCTTCCCCCCACACTTGAAACACACATTGTCCTCAATGTGAACCAAAGGACAAGATAAAGAAATAAGGGAGAAAGAAATAAAACTCACAATTAGTACCTTAAAGGCCCTTCCCGGTGGTAGCAATGCTTACTCCTCAATGAATGTTTTCTCCTCCATATTCTCAAACTCCGTACAATATGCAACTTTGACCCATCCACTACAAATCCACAACTATTCAAGTCTCATTCAACAGCCACAAAAAGTAACAACTAGTAGTACTCCTAGATGATGGTTTTGATGGTGGTTTTCATGGTAGATTGTGGTGGTATTTTTGTGGTTTTGGGTAAGGGTTTAAGGACATGATTGAGAATTTTTTTAAGAAAAGAAAAACACTAGCCTAACTAAAAAGCTTGGGTTGCCTCCCGAGAATCTCTGCATATTTAAGGTCATCGACACGACCCTAATGTTATCCATACGGTGAAGGTTTGAACCCCTTCACCATGAGTATCCAAAATTAGAGAGGTGGGGGTATAAATCTTCCAAGAGGAAGATTTTGTGGAGGCGGAGTTGGTCTTAAAGGAGATGGGTGGTTTGGAAGCTTGGCATAATCATTTGACTCCCTTATTGTCTCCTCTAAAAATTCAAAAAATGGTGGAGTTGGTTTAATCGGTGGAGGTGGGGGTGATGATGGCAAGAATAATGAATATAGGACAACTACCCCTTGCTTAACTTCTCTGTCACCAACAACCAATTCCTCATCCCCTTGGACCTCATTTTCAACTTCCTTCACCACCTTGTTCATCAAGGTCAAAGGATTTTCCATTAGCTCCGAGCTCAGCTCCGATTGTGATGGAAGCTTTCCTGAATCTCAAGTTTCCGACCGGGCCACAGAAGATTCTATTTGACTAACTTGGATTTCCAAACTTTTGAATCTCGCGGAAGAGCAGGACTCCACGTTTGTGATTCTAGATGTGGTTTGATCTTCCAAGTTAGTGACCATATTTTTTATGGCATGCAAGAGTCCTCATACTCCAACTTTGGATTTCCTTCTCGAGGGTTAGATGACCCCTCATCCCTTAGGTAGGGTTGTTTTGGTGTGGCATAAGGTGATGAACTCCAATAATATTGCTCATAGTGTTGGTTTTCTGGTGCATTCCCATACCAAAAATCTGGATTACCACTCCACTCCGAATTGTAAGAGTCATAGTATGGATACCATTCTTGAGATCCTTAACCTTTGAAACCAACAACTCCAACCTCTTCATAGCACTCCTCATGATACCCATGGTTTCGAAAACAAAGGATTCTATTCTCCTCGTAGTGCTCATCTCTCAACCAATAGCAAGACTTGGTAGGATGGTCGGAATGACAAATCCTACAAAAACTTACCCATTGAGCCTCTCTTCTCATCATAAGTTCCCTCAAGGTGAGTTAATCCATTTTAAAAAAAAATTAAAATTCAGAATAGAAGTGCAAAAATTCTCGGTAGAAGTACACCAAGAATTCAAGCAATACATACTTCGAACAAAAGAAAATAAAAATAAAGAAGCACAAAGAATTTGGGGTTGTAGTGCAAAGGTTCTCGGTTCTTAGAATAAACATGTACCATTAACCAAGAACAAAGGCAATACGTCCTTCCAAAAAACAACAAACACAAAACAAGCACAAGTTATGAACAAACAAGAACACACAAAGAGAAACAAAAAACACAAAACTAAAATAACACTCAACAAAATACGTCTTTTCCCCAGCAACGACGCCAAAATTTGGGAGGTCATCGTCATGCCTCTCAAAGATAGTTTTATAGGCCCTAATTGCGGCTAACTATTAGAAAGTAGATAGTATCAAGTCAGGGTCATCCGCGAGGAAAATGGGGGTTTATCGATTGTTAAACGTAGTTAAAAAACGCATGAAGAAGTCACTTTACGTGCGTGGTAACAAAGTGGGAGGTTTTGGTTTTGGAAAATACTATGCTTAATTTAACTACTAAATTAGAGGACAATGCAAATACAATCACACTAGTACAAAAGATGAAATAAAGATTATAACGAGTTTTGGGCACAATTGGTTTACATTTCTAGTTATCCTTTGATCATCGACTAATCATCCTATTTTTATGCATTAATCACATATTGTG
>JAULKM010098584.1:0-11006 GCA_032355605.1 Rubia tinctorum
TCTTTGTGGACGACCCCGACTTGCCAATCTATCTACTTAGTTGTATTTAGTGAGCAAATTGGGCTTAAAAATAGTATATTTGAGAGGTACGACGACGACCTCCCAGTCTTCACTATCCTACTTCGAAGTTCTTACAAGCGATCTACAATTAATCTCACATAACAAGATCTAGACACTCGTAAGGACAAAAATCCATTAGACTTAAAATAGGATACAAAATGAAGGATTTAGATAAGAAAATAAAAAATGGTCATTTAACCCCTTATGATGTAAAACTACCTGAACCAAGAAATCTACCCACAAAAACATGACAAAAGAGATATTAAATGCTTCAAGAAATACATGCATTTGACATCTCATCAGAAAATTCTTGTCTTCATCAACATAAAACTTTCAAATGCAGACTGTTTGTCTTCACCTTCCAAAAAGAGTGCAACTATCAAATGTGTAAGATTATGCAAGATTCCCTAAATCTTTAGCTTGCTTAAGAAATTTAACACCGTTGATTGGATTTTTCCTTCCAGCATAAATCCATCTGAAATCAGATAAAGGTAGAAGAATTTCATATAAGTTAAGAAAAATGCATTTGACTTTAAATATGACACATTCAAACTCACCACTTTCTTCCTATACAAGGATTCCATATTTTTACACCGGATGCATGCATCCACAAACTTTGGAAATACATGGTTCATATCGTACCACACATCTATCAAAATATGTTCCAAAGAAACTTGTCTATATATCACCTCCTCGATGGAAAGATTTTTAAAACTAGGATAGCTAAAATATATGAATACAACATATATAAAAGTGATACACAACCGGTCTTTTTTTTGGCAAGAAAGCAAAAAAAATCTTAGGATTTAAAAAAAAACTTAAACATATCATTGTTTCTCACTTCGCAAGTCCATTAATGAACGGCCCCCAACTTATTCCAGTATAGCTACAATGATATCATCCGGTAAGGATTCATAAGGTGTCTCCATGACTTATTTGGTTGGTTGAAATTTTTGGATGGATACGAGGGAGAATAGAGTGGGAACATAGATGATTTTTGTGGAGTTGGGTTAAAAAATGACAGTAATAATTAGTAAATATATTTAATGAATGGTAATGATGGTTCAAAGGGGTTGTTTCATATTCCACCTAGGGAAATGAAACACACTCCTAGGAAATCATACACATTGGATGCACCACACATTGTATAAATTTGTGTGGAACCCTTTTTTAAGATTTCAAACTAATTCTTTCAACTTCCAGTCTCGAGAACCGAATCTGACTTTTGATCGGTAATTGGAAATATCTAATAGGATGATGGTTAATATTAACCTTCATGTTTCTTTACGTTATACGATGATTTATTATTAACCGCCACAAATTATACACTCTCTATGTCCCACTCTAAATTGCTTATTTACTTTTTGGGAGTCGAACTTTGTAAAATTTGACCATCAATTTAAATTAATCGGTATATAACAAAAATATCATGGGAGATATTGTTAAATTTATCTTAACATCTTTTTTCTTATATCAATCTTTATGCGGTATTATTATAGGTAACTAGAGATATTTACAGTCAAACATATTTATTGAATACCGTGAAAAAGTAATTAAGCAATTTAGAGTGGGACGGAGGGAGTACTAATAGACGAAGATACTAATAAACGTCGTATATTGGTATCCCTTAGCCACGCAAAAATTGGCCATCCTCATGAGCCCATGTTTAGATTTCAGAACACGGGAAAGACGACAGTTCCGAGCTTGAAACTTAAAAATATCGTGTATCCACGTTGTTAATGGCCAATCCTGCACTATTCTGCCATTTTTCAAAATTCTTTACCAATCCGACATAACAAGTGCATCAACATTGGTATTATCTCTTGTGGCAACTTTTATGATATCCTTAGCTATTTAATTATCATAATCATCGCCGCAGAAAATATATCTTGCAAGGTATTCATCCTCCTGCTTTAGAACATTTGTCAAACCGTACAAATCGTTTATCGATTCCGAAACTAACTTTCCCCTTCAAAGCACCAATTCCTTCTTTGACCTGCACCTCAAATTTGTGTAGAACTCACTAATGATTGATAGGTTGAATGCAGCTGGTGTATCACAAAAAATTTCCCTCCATAGAATTTAGACAGTTTTTTCAAATGGGGGAGATGCCTCTATTCCCCTTTCTGGATAGGGCATGTGCATTTTGTAAGTTTGTGCGAGAAACCTAGCCTTCTCAGATATGAATTTATTGTCCATATACTTACTACAGGATCCACTACCCGGTGATGACGAGGATCAATTCCAACAAGTCACACACTCATATTATGAAAATTAAAAAAATCGCGATCAAACTCCCAAAATAAAATGGGCTCAAAATAATTAGGATTCATTTTTTAATCACAAGTTAGGCCTTATAGGTTCTTATAGATTTAATTCATTAAAATTCTATCCAATAAAATAGAAGAATTATAAATCTAAAAAATAATAGATAGAAATAGCGTAAAGAGCCATTGCGACACCCATTAAAGGAGTTGTTCCCCACCCCGGAGCTGCTTTACCATATTCTGAATTCAATGATTTTAATAAACTACCTACAGTAGTTTGTCTTGGACCTAAGGTGGCCTCTTCAATGAGTTTTTTGTGCAATCTCCTGAAATCCCATCCAAGCATTGCATCTAACACCCTGCAGGCAACCATAATGTAACAAAACTAATGACCTCAAAATATGAAAAAACATTCCATGACATCAAATATAACTATCACAATTGAAAACTAAGGATAGGATAAATGAATGAAAAAATTTAGATACAAAGTAACCGAATAGCATATCATAACATAGAATTTAATTTTTATGTAATGGAAAGTGAAAACTATCTTATTGTACGTGAAAATAAGGTAAATTCACAGATGAATAACACAAAAAGTGGACTAGCCTTGTTGTTCATGGCTCACACCAAATGATTGAAATGTGGTTGTTTGGTAGGTATGTAGTTGAAGCTATTAGGTTTTGATTTCAAAATGTGAAAGGAACAATGAAAGGGGTTACTTCAAATCTATAAAAAAAACTTAGCACCGGTTCGTATGACTTGCAACCGGTGCCTATGTTGCAACAAAGAAGTTGTGCGAGGCTGATTAAAATTCTCTTTTTATTAAAAATTTGAACCAAAGAGCGAAGGGGTAAAACCTGTCTAAGTATGGATTACCCGTTCAAGAACTGGTGCAGATATGCTCTAAATCGGTGCCTATGCTAATTCAAAGCAACCTTATAAAGCTACTTAAATACATTTACAAAAACAATTCTGTAACTTGAGATCAAAGATGAAAATAATGTTCTAAGTATGGAGCACAAGTTGAAGTACTGTTATTGATAGGCTAAAAATCGGTGCCTATACTAATTCAAGGTAGCCTTAAACGGTTCTAAAATGCAATTTTTTAAAAAAAATTCTACTACCTGAGAGCAAAAATGAAATAAATGTTGTAAGTATTGAGCACCAGTTGTTCAAATTAGGGCCTTCTAACTGGTGCTAATGAAAAATAGAGCAATATCTATGTTTCTCGACACATGTTGGATCACTATCTAAACTGGTGTTAGAAAGATAAAAAGCAGCCTTATATGGATGCTTTTCGGTCAAAATTGAGGATAATTGTTTTTTTATAAAAGCCTAATACACAATCATTTGAAAATCCACCTTCGAGACCATATTGTTCAAACCATCACAATATATTGATTACAATCGGCATATGAGGTATATACAAAACGGTCCACAAAGAGACCACAAACACAATATGCCCTCCCAATTTTCCTTTTCAAAACAATGATACCCCCCTTAACTTGGCCACTCTCGTCTACCCACAATCTATTACCATGTGATCGTCTACTAACAGGTGCTCCACCAATATCCTCTAGAATAAGAAAGACAGGTGGAAACTCTGGGCTACTAATTCTGACGAGCTAATCAATCGCTTCTTTAAATTAGAACTTCTTCCCATGTAGTACAACATGCCACTTCTCATTTCTAGGGTCTTGGATGTGAAGATCTTGGCATAACTGAGCGGTTAAGATGAACTTTTCATCCTCGTATTCAAGTCCACCAATCCATTTTCCACCCACCTGCACTTGAATACACCAACTTTACACTCAACATAGTCCAACTCCCAAATTTCTTCAATCACCCCATAAAATGGCATCATGGCAAATATAGGATTTTTGTATTTCTTGCTAGACTACCTCTTCTATTGAGATTCAATGTACACACCACTATTTTGCATCATTCTCTTGTTATCCTTATCCAATGTAGCAAAACTATATCCATTGATATAATACCTTTGGTATCTTTTGACGGTGCAGTTGGACTTCCTTAAAAAAATATATGAAGTTTACCGGGCATGTCGTTGACATTGCACCGACTATAAAACCAATTCACAAACACAGAATATTGCTCCACCTGGATTTTATTCAATGCCCATTTGAGATGGAATTTCCCTAAACCACAACAATTTTTTTGAAAGAACTCATATACGGAACAAAGGAGACCCGTGGAAATAAATTAATTTCTTACCCGTGAGGGACACGTGTTCTTGAACATAAACTTACTATTTCGTAAAACATACAAATGCACTTTCATCAACTCAGCACTGAAGGGTGTATAGAGTGTACCTTTTGATCGAGGAGTCCCATTCATCCTACCATTGTGCGCTTAATCCGGAACTCCAAGTGCTCTCTTTCCAACAAAATTAGAAGTACAATATTCAATGATCTCCTCATTGACCTACCTTTGAAAGATGTTAGCATCCGGCCAGTTGCAATTGTGAACATAACCCTTGAAAACAACTATGTGCCTCTCAAACGGGTACAAATAATGCGCTCCAACTCATCGAGTTGTTGTCAGCTTATATTCCTTCGGAAAATGGAGTTAAAGAAGAAACGCATGCACATATGGAAAAATCTGACATCCTTCTCCATAACACCGCAGATGAAAACGGATAACAATTGTTGCATCAGAATAGGACAATCGTGCGATTTCAAGGTATTAAGACGCAATTCAGCATTTACAAAACAACCAACATTAGAAGAGTAACCAAGTGGTACCTTCATTCCTTGAATACACTCACCCAACGATCTCCTCTCACTGACTGACATGTTGTATGGGATAAGAATCATATACGTTCGCTTCCCTCTCACCTTCGGCTCTAGATTTGCTCTAATACCAAGTTCAACAAAATCCTTCCTCACATTCAAGTTATCCTTCATCTTCCTAGGAATATTAAGTAGAATTGCAATTATACTCTCTGTAACGTTCTTTTCAGGATGCATGACATCCAAAAAATGTCACACCTCTGAATTCTCTCAGTATTCCAAGTCGAAGAAAATTGATCTTTTCTTCCACAGTCAATCACTCAAAACATCCACCTCATATATATTTTTCCAAAGTACGACATTCAATTTCTTCACCATATAGTAGATAGAAACTCCATTCAAGGTTTAAGCATCTCCCTTCTCTCCTTCCCACCAACAAAATGAACAGTGTCATCTCGAAACTCGAGTTCCTCCATGAGAAATTTCTGACAATTGCGATAGACGGTGCTCCAACCATTTTTTTCCAACTGTTGGAAATTTGTCGCATTATCACATGCAGGACATGCCTTGTGGCCGTTGACTACATAACCGAGAGGTTAGCATGTGCTGGAAAATCATTTATCATACAAAATAGCATATCATTCAAAGTGAACTCCATTCTACGAAAACCATCATACACACCAACACATGGGCACCATAATTCCTTCCAATATTCTATTAGAGGAGTCATATACGTGTTGATGCCGTTTTTGGGCTGTTTGGTCCCCAAAATCATAGAAGGCATCGACACATATTTCCTCCGCATGCACAAATAGGGAGGAATATTGTATACCGTGAGCATAACCGGTCATAAACTGTATTTTGACAACGTGTTATCAAAACGGTTCTACTATTGATACACAAAGCAATCTTCAAATTCCTAGGTTCAGAGGAAAAATTCAGATTAATCTTGTCAAATTTCTTCCATTGATCCGCAGATGACGGATGCCAAATTATATCACCATCATAACACCACATTTTCATGTACCTTGTCATGTTCTTTGTATCCTTATCATTCTAAAACAACTTCTTCAGTCTCAGAACTGTTGGATGGTACCACATCCATTTGGCTGGGATCCATTTCCTTACCTTCACTATAAGCTCTCCATCTACAACCTGATTGCTCCCTTTATTATAATAAGACGCATAGCATACATGGCAACCCACCTCATGCTCCAAATCACCCATATACAAAAGTCAATCATTTGGACAAGCAGGTATATTTTATACTCTATTCCGATAAGATACAAAATTCACTAAGCATCATAGAGGTTGTCTAGTAACCCATTACTGGCCAGAAGCATCTCATTCAAAAATTGGAGTAGCTTATTCACGCTATTATCACTCCATGATCCAAAAACTTTCATGTTAAACAACTCCATCAAACATGACATGACGTGTCTTTCTTCTTGCAATCGGGATACAAGGTTTATCCTTCTCACCTAAAAAAATAGGCAAAACCTTGGGCCTCCCCTTAAATTTATCCACTACCTCCTCACACATATCATCCATATTTATGTATTTAAAAAAAAAAATAAAAACTCACCAAAGTGAGGGGGTATATATTAGGCTCCCCAAACCAAGAAAAACAAATAGTCAATGAGAGTACATATTTAAGTCCTATGTACAAACTATGTGTAGCTAATAGGACTAACATGAAATGGCTAACCGTAAATAGCTTTATTCCATACCCTTTATCTCCAAACCCCTTGTCGACAAAACATAAGGCCTATAACCCATTTCGAGATCTATTATAGCCTCCCACTTTTTTTGCCTCCACCCCCTTGTGTTGACAAAAATGGGTGGCCTTCCATAATAGTCCCTCACAAATCTATTCCCCAGAAGAGATTCACTTCTGTTTTAGCATGCGACAAGTAGCATGATGGAGTATTGTAGCTAAAACAACATCTTTTATGGAACCGTTTCTGTTCCAGACTCCATTATGTACTTCGATGCTGCTTTTTGAAATATCCCAGAGACTCTAAAGTCTAGATCCGTGCAACCGAGCCTATCAAAAAAGGAAAATAAGAGCAGTAAATGGTTCTAACAACAAAGAACATAAATATAAGATAACCAGTCATGAAAATATAATATAGGGGAAGCACATGGTATCAAGGAGAATGAGACCTCTGATGTTTTGAGGTAAGCTTGTAAAATTAAACACCTTGTTTAAACTTATAGCTTTACCTAAGCTATCAGCAACATTGTTCCCTTCTCTAAAGATGTGAGATATGAGCCATCTGTGTCCATACTTCTTTGATGAGGGATATGTATTTCCATGAGATTTTAAAATCCCTTATGATCATTTTCACCAACATCAAAGAATCACATTACATTTCAATGTAGGAACATCCTCTTTGAATTCCTAATTCCAGTCCCAACTTTAATCCTTCAATCTCTGCTTGCATACAAGAGCAATTTCCAAGGGCTTTGGATGCTGCAATAAGAACATAATCTTGTGCATCCCTGATAATAGTTCTTGCACCAGACTCTCCATTTCTGAGCACAAATCCATTAGTATTGAGTTTATAGAGAGAAGGAAGTTTCCACTGGATAAGTCTTTTTTTTTTCTTACTACTGCTACTTGCAATTTTTGAGAAGAGGAGTACTAGGAAACCAGAGTTCAGAGTTCACATGTATTTTAACTTATGAGCATAAAAGATATATTGGAAATGAGAAAGGAATTTTTTTAATCAAAAGTTGATTGTTTGATTTAACAGATTCAAAAATATATTTATTCCTAGTACACCATAGAAACCCGAAAATTATACAAGGGATGATTCTAATCAGATTCAGAAGATCAGCAGATGCGTGGTTTACATTCATGTAGAAATAGAATCTATCCCAAAGAGTATCAAAGGCATTTTTATAGATGTCGAAGATTCTGTTTATAATACTCCATATATTTGAAATGAATGTGCAAGAGTTGAAGATGTGATGTAAATAATCAGATTAACTTTCACAGAAACAACACTTTGAAGGGAGGTGAAAATTAAAATCTTCCAACACATCAGGCATATCCAAAAGCCTGTTAAGCAACTTCCTATTAAAGATGCTGATTTTCCTGGGCAGAAACTTAGACCATAAGAATTTAAAATATGGTATGACATCTTTTTTAGCCCTTATCAATTCATATGATGTCTTAACAGAGAATATACCATTTCAGCAGGTTTTCAGGTCAGCATATCATTATACTCTGGGAAGGAAATTACTTTACTTCTCAGAAAATTTATGAGTGAAGTGGGCAAACCAGGTTCAAGCCATTCAAGAAAAACATATTGATTCTCAATAAACTCACTGATAGAGGCTTCTGGAAAAGGAATGGGTTGATTTGAATTCCATAATTGACATAGAGGTCCAAATTTCGATCAATTAGTGTCTCAAAATGAGACCTCACCTTTGCCCATTTTCAAGAATGAGTTACTCATGGCCAGATCAGAAACTTCCATGATTCTTTTCCATGTTTTTGAAGTTTTTAAACTATCTGAGATAGACCACATGAATTGAGACCATAAAGACTTTCCTTTTTGTAGTTTCCACCATAGTTTTAAAGAGAAACTTTGAACCATGGTGTGAAGATTTTTAAAGTCTTGGCCATTTTTCAGCTTTAGGATAGCATAAATTGGGATAAGATTTCCAAACTTTCTTGCTCCCAGTGTCATTTTCAGATATATTCTAGAAGAGTTTGCCAATGATAATGTGAATCTTGTCTAGAACACCCTTTGTTGGTTTGAGAAATGTTAGCAAATGTAGAGTAATTACAGACAGTACATGTTTTTATTAAGATTAGCCTTCCATCTTGATTCAGAAACATGCTTGCCATTTAATTATTTTTGAAGAAATTGAATCTACTAAACTTTGATAGTAGATGTTCTTGTTTCTTCCTAAATAGATTGGGCAACCCAAGTACTTAAAAGGAAAAGACTCTTCTACCATCCCAGTTTGAGTCAAGATTTCATTCCTTACTCTCGGAGGTGCAAATTTAGAAAGGTAGATGTTTAATTTATCAAAGTTTACATTCTGGCATGTAGCCATTTCACAGGATTTAAGAAATAATAGAAAGGTTTATATTTTTTTCCTTGAGTACTTCAAGAAGACAGTAGTATCATCTGCAAATGCTAAATGAGTTATTGTCTTCATAGAAAGGGGCAATTTGAAGAAATCAATATTGGCATATTGAAAAAGAAAATTTGGATTTCTTGAGAAGGCCTCAGCCAATAGGATAAACACATAGGGGGATAGAGAATCCCCTTGTTTAAGGCCCCTGGAAGGTTTAAAGAAACCATTTGAGATGCCATTGACCAGTTTGGAAAAGTGTGCAGCTTTAATGTTTCCCAATTTTAGGTTAACTAGAGAATTATTAAACCCCATTATGATGAGAAGACAATTTAGAAAGTGCAAGGAGACTATGTCAAAGGCTTTCATCATATCCAATTTGAATATAACATTGAAGCCTCCATGTTTTAAGTTCAGAAAAGTTGTTATCTCCTGCATAAGAAATGCATTATCTGCAAGTTCTCTGTCTTCTACAATGGGTGATTGCTCAGGAGATATAAGAGATGACATGATAGGTTTAAGTCTGAGGCAGAGTAGCTTTGAAAAGATTTTATTTACAAAGTTACAGAGGCTTATGGGTCTGTAGTCTTTGAAAGAGGTTGTAACTTCTTTTCTAGGAATTAGAGTAATAAGGGCAGAATAAATGGCTTTTCGAATAGAGTTACCAGCCATAAAATTACTTACAGCTGCTAAGAGATCAAATTTGATGATATCCCAACACACTTTGAAGAATTTCCCTGAGAATCCATCAGGACCTGGGGCTGACTCAAAGTCCATTGATGCTAGAACATATGATAATTCTTCCATTGTGACTGGTTTTATCAGATTATGATTCATTTTCTTTGTTACCATTTGTGGGATATTTTCAATTAACCAAGCAACATTAATTCCATTAGGATCTTCATTTTCTTCTGTAAGAAAGTTTGAGAAGAAATTAACAGCTTCTTGGCCTATTTCTTTCCGATCAATTAGCCAATTCCCTTGAGAATCTTTGATAGAAGCTACGTATTGCTAGGAGTTCTTGGATTTAACTAAGTTATAGAATAATTTAGTATTTGAATCACATCTTTTAACCATTTAATCTTGTATTTTTATATCCCAAATATTTCTTGGTGTGAAAGAGCCAGGGTTAACTGAGCTTTAGCTTTATTATAAACAATACGATTAGTATCATTCTCCAAGGATTGTAAATCTTGCTCATCCTTTAAAACTATTTCTTCACAGGTTTTGACCTTGTCAAAGATATTGCCAAAAATGGTTTTGTTCAAAATCTTTAAGGCTTGTTTAGTGTTTTTTAGTTTTAAATTTTTTTCCCATTTCTGAAAGATTAGGATTGATTTTCCAAGAGTTCTGAATTAGGGGGATGAAAGTTAGATGGCTAGTCCAACAATTTTGAAACTTGAAAGGCTTAGGATCTGTTATCAAATTTTGGGATTTAACATGTAAGAATAAAGGGGAATGGTCAGATTGTTCTCTGGATATCACCTTTATATGTGAAGTGGGAAAATCATTTAGCCAGAAAGTATTTTCTATGCCTCTGTCTTATCTTTTCCACACTCTACCTTTAGGTCTCATTTTGGTCCATGTAAAGAGGCTGTCAGAGGTTGGTAAGGTTATAAACTGGCCAAAATATTTAAAGTTATTAAAATCATCCATTATGGTTGGTAGACCTGGCAAACGGGTCTCTTCGGTCGGGTACGGGTGAGACCCAATCGGTTCTGTATAATTCGGAAATTTTTTTGTCTTCGGTTATCGGGTCTTGATCGGGTGCGTTCGGGTTCGGGTGTCATTCGGTAGTGTTGAAAAATATCCGATCGGGTCGGGTTTGGTC
>JAULKM010098595.1:0-11006 GCA_032355605.1 Rubia tinctorum
AATATAATTGATGCTAGCTGATCGAAAGCGGTTTCCAGCTAAACATTCTGATCACTCAAAATAACTGAATTAATTATTTCCGTAATTAATTCTCAAACTATATTTTGGAAAATGCACATTGACCGAATGACACTATTCCAACAACTTCCTCGTCACCGGAGGTTCCAAGTACCCGAAGAAGGTGATCTGCAAGGACTCACAGAAGAAGCAGGCGAAGAAATCGCACGTGGACTGTAAAAATTGGGAGGAACTGATGTCAAGGGTTTCGAAATCAATGTCTATAATTGCTGATGACACCGAATCTCATTCGTGAATGGAGCCTGGATCGATAAAAGTTTCCGTTTCCAGCACGAATACGAGCTACTTCTGAGGGGTACTTTCAAATCTGAAGCTACTAAAGTCCTCGATTTCGTCCACCAGGTTAGATTACTTGTGATTTCCTTGACTAATTTTGCTACTCTGTTGTTGGGTTGAATACAATGCTCAGTTGTTCTCTGTTTTGTTAATGAGTAAATTTGGTATTTCTTTCATGCCTGCTTGATTTTATTTATTTATAATATATTTCCCTTTTGTTTTTAATACATATCTCAGTTGTTCTCTGTTCTGCTGTTGATCGGAGTTGGTGATACGAGCTACTGCGGTGGTGGTGCTTCCTTGAGCTCCAGCAGTGTGGCGGAGCGGCGGAGACCTAGAGCAGCAGAGGTGGAGCGGCGGAGGTGGAGTAGTTGTGGTGGTGGCAGCAGAGAGCAACAGTGCAAAGGGCATTTTTGTCTTTAAAATTTTGTATTAAGCTGAAAGGGTATTTTGTTCATTTCCGGTTGATCAATGGACGGAAATGACCAGTCAATGCCGAAATATAGTTCTTAGGATTATATTTGCACTTATGTAAAGTAGTTAGAGTTGTTTTTCCACAAAAATTATATCTGGTTATATGTGCATTTACTGAAATATATGGAGTTATATTTGTATATATATCTCATTTATGTTTAAGTTTTGTTATGTTAGGTCATATATACTCTTGGGAGCAATTGATTAGCACTTCTACCTTGATATTGTGAGACTTTGATTATTTTACTTTTGACATTATTATCAATTGTGTTCTTCCCAAGTGGAAACTTCAACACATATGATATTAGAGTGTGACTTCGCTATGAGAGTTTGGAGGATGTCAAGATTGAGTTTTGATTTTCGACAGGGCAATCCAATTCTACTCAAAGCACGGCTAACAGAATGGTTCAAGATTGCACCGGAAGCACGAGACATTGATCTCACATGTCTTACCATATGGACAATTTGGTGTGCTAGAAACAAAGTCACGATAGAACAAAAACAAGTGAGCTTGGAAACAGGCGTAGCTACCATCAGGGCAACACAATCCATTGAACAAGAATAGGATCCAACGAGGCAGTGGATGGGAGAGGACCCCAATTTGGAACAAGATATTACTGGAACAGAGAACACGAGGAAACAAAAATTTAGAACCAAGGTGAACTAAGGTAGGTGACATACAACTTATATGGAACACTCAAGATTGGCACCTAGACCCTCTATACTAGCTGGACATGCATCGAAACCGGCACGGCCTTCAGAGCACAAGATGGAAAAGCAGTCGGAGCAAGGAGTGAAAATCGAGGAGGTAATCAGAATGGATGACAAGGTTTTTGTAACATCCAGGCGTTATCGGCAGTCTAAACAGAGCTCGTTGCTATTCATGAAGCAATGGCAAACGCAAGGAATAGAGCGATTACACACGTTTGTGTGCAAACAGATTGCGGGATGACTCTCAACCATATCTATAACTTTCCAAATGTCCCCCCGAGCTCTCAAGGGATTACTCATAAATATCATAATGTTAGCTACGGTGTTTGATAGATTAGATATAATTAAAGTCAATAGAGACGTTGTAATGAATGCTCATAATCTAGCTCGTCATGTAATAGGTGGCTCAATCCACCAAAACACCATGCTAATATAAGTGTCCCGACTCTTTGGTTCAAAAAGAAAATTGTGTTCTTGTATTTATTGTGTATTTATAGCATGAATTGACTAGAAAGTACAACTAGTTGATGTTTGTGGGTTAATTACTTGTTAGATATTTAAGGTGAATCCAATTGTTTCTCCTTTTTGTCGATTATAACCAACGGTTTCTCTTTTTTTGTCGATTGTATAGTATGTCAATCATTCTACGCGTTCTTAGAAGACATAAATGTGTTATTTACATGTTTCTCGTTTTTAGGACATGGGTGGGTGTATTTCTTCTCTATCTGTATTGCTACTTGCGGGTTAAATCTATGGCACGCGTCTAGGTTATCCAGGAGTAAGGGTTAGTGAAAGTGCCAATCACTCGTTTTAACTATATTTGAGGAAAAGAGAGGGCCATCTACAAGGTAAATGGGAGATAACTCTCTACAGTATGTGGTTAAATGTCATGTAGGTAGAATAATGTTGTCAATGATAGGAGGATAAGTTGGAAGTGTGAATCAATTATGCCAAAGACTCGTAATCTTCGTATTTCTACTACTTGTGTTAATTGCATATTTAGTCCTTGAACTATAAATTAATTTGGTAATTGTAGTTTTTCTCTTGACTTGAGAACCTCCCTCCCTTTTTAGTATATATTTTTACGTATACATATGCATATATATATGTGTGTGTGTGTGTGTGTGTGTGTGCTTGTTTTCATCTATGTAAAGTACTTAGCAAAGTCCCCATTCTTCTGTAAAACGGTCCCTATTTTCTATTATTTACTTAATTGCACTAGAAATTTTATGTGTTTAAAAATGTACTTTTAAGAGGTACGACAATGACCTCTCAAATTTCAATCTTGTTGTCGCGGAAGAGGTGTAACTTAGTGTTTAGCGTAAATTTGTTTTAGTTTGTTTGGTTGGATAAGAACATATTGTTCAAACTCTTGGTGTATGGTACACACCCATTCCGTCAACCAAGAACCCTTACACTATAATCTCATATTGTTAGCTAGCCTTTATAGGTTGAGAACACTTAATGAAAACCAAACCTTGAGAGAGCTCATGGTCTCAAACCTTGAGCAACAACCTTTATGTATCACCTTCTCGACTTGAGAACCTAATGCTAATTGTGAGTTGAAGTCGGGGTTGATACATAATCTTCCCACCTTCCACGGGATGAATTAAGAGGATCCAAGAAAGCACCTATCGAAATTATATATGGTGTGCACGAGTATGAAACTACATGCAGTCTTAGAGAAGAACTTCAAAATGAGGACCTTTCTGTTTTGAGAAAAGTGATTTTATAACCCTACCTACTTGACATAAGTGCCAATATAACCTTTCAGTGTTCGAAAGTTCCAATATAACCCTAGATAATCAGAAAATGCCAATATAACCCTCTTCGGAAACTTTTAGCCGGGATTTGTAAAAATGCATTTTCCCCCTTCTGAAAAATAAAAATACTTAAAAACTAGAAAATGACTTTTTACCCTTAGAGTCTTTAATACCCCAAATATTTTTATCGGACCACCGTCGGCTGCCGCCGAACATACCAAGTAGGGTTATATCAGAACATTATGAAAACTGATAGGGTTATATCAGCGCACTCCTAAAACTTATAGGGTTATATCAATACATTCGCAAAAAAAAGTGTAGGGTTATATCAGCACATATTATAGAATATAGGGGTTTTGATGATATTTTTTTTATTTTGTTGTGTTTAGTCTGAATTGATGGTTGGATGACCTTTGGTGTTGTGTGTGGTTGTTATTTTGTTGTGTTCTTCGACCTAGGGTTGAGTTTTAACATGAGGCTACGATATGTGATAATGGTGTTTAATATGAATGGAGTGTTATAATATATGGTGTATAAGATGTTGTTATAAGGTGATAATGGTGTATATGATGATGTGGTCGCCCGTTAAGGCCAGCCGAGTACCACACCCTTAACTTTTATAATATGCAAATATAACCCTACCTGTTACAACGGTGGTGCAACAGTAGTCCGACGGCAGTCCGACGAAGTATAAGAGTAAATTTGTCAACTCAAATTAAAATTTTAAAACTAAGGGTATTTTGGACATTTTACATACAGTCAACGCCGAAAAGTGGAAATCAATGCCGGAAATGAGGTCTGAGTGTTTGGCACTTACATAAACTTGTTAGAGTTATTTTTGCACTAAAAACTATCTGAGGATTAGATTGGTATTTAGTCAAGTAGGTTGGGTTATATTGGTATATATCCCTTCTATTTTCCTGAAAGGAAGCAACGAAGGATTGGTTGTACCATCTCCCTCCTGGGTGCATCACCACATGGCTTAATTTTAAGCGAAAGTTCATTGGAAAATTTCTCCCCCTCTTCAAAGTCTTCCGAGCTCAAGAAAGATATAAGCAACATCTCTCAATGACATGATGAGACTCTTGTAGAGTTGCCCCTAGCACCCTTATTCTATTTTGAAGGTGATCTAGTTTACTACTTCTATAATGGCCTCATCAATGAAGATAATGGATGGTTAATTTCTTGAGGTGGATTGATAACGAATAAGAGTGTGAAAGATGCAATGAGCTTGTTTGAGGAATTGGCCTATGGTACTCGACAATTCAATTATAGGTCCAAGCCTCGAGGGCGAAACCTGGACAACTCAATCTCAAGTTGTATATCTGTTAAGCTTGAAGAGAAAGTGCAAAACTTAGCCTCAATGATAAAGGATTTTATGATGAAAGTGAAGGGATGCAGAATTTGTGCTTTAGAGACTCCACCAAAGCTTGCCCTCAATTGTATGAGGAATTTAGTGAAGAGATGAAAGCCATGGGTTTTCAAGGTGGTCAAGGCTACCGAAAGAAGTACGACCCATATTCAAATACCTACAATCCATGTTGAAGAGCTCACTCATATTTCTGGTGGAGCAATGATCATGGTGGCCAACAACACCACCAAGGTTGTAAACAATACAGTAGGTCACCCCCAACAACAATACCCAAGGAATGAAGGCCTATCAAAGAATCAAGGTTGAGGCTCTAGTATGGCAAATGAGGAGCTCATGCAAGTTTTTACGAGATTGTCCAAGAGTACCAAGCAATTCCAAGTTCAAACTTGCTCAGGAATTAAGAACTTGGAAACTCGAGTGAGTTCCAGCATCAAGTACTTTGGGACTAAAGTGAGACAACTAGCATCAATCATAAACCGGTTGGAGGACAAATATTCTGTCAAGTTTCCATCCCAACTGGAATTAAATCTAAGGCACAATGCTAGTTCCAATACTTTTATGAGTGGTAAGGAGATGAAGGGGCCCAAAAATATTGTTGTGGTAGAGAAAGAAGTCGAGAAGGTTGCCAATGAAGAAATTTTCGTGGGGTAAGAGATCGGGAATGAGGTGATCGTTCAAGGGCCAAAGTCTACATCAAAGCCACCATCACCCCCACTTGGTTACAAAGTCAATGCTTCCAAATATTGTCCTGGAACCACCCTTTCCGACGCTATTGAAAGATAAATGATGCACGGAAAAAACAAGGACATTTACCAAGTCTTCCGTAGATGTGAGGTTAACATTACTCTTTTTAATGCTATTAATTAATTTCCTAGATATACTAAATTTCTTAATTATGCACATAAATCATTAATTGAGGAGTGTTGAAAAAGTTAGGGAACATGTCACTGCCCTATTCAAAAAGGAACTTCCTACGAAGTGTGGTGATCTGGCTATGTTCACAATACCTTGTGCGATTGGTAACACGGTGTTTAAGAATGTTGTGCTAAACTTAGGAGATTATATTAATGTGATTCCATATTCTTAATGAGCCTTTGAAGTTTGGTAAATTGCACGAGACCGGAGTGGTCATACCATAAGCCGATCATTTGAATGCTTACCCTAGGGGTACTGTAGAAGATGTTTTTGGTTAAGGTTGATAAGTTGATCTTCCCCACCGATTTTCACGTGTTAAACATGGAGAATAACAAACGTGTCGTTCCTGTTTTGTTAGGGAAGCCATTTTTTAAAACTTCTATGACTAAAATCTACGTGCATAGTGGATGTTTAACCATGAAGTATAATGGGGAATTAATAGAATTTAACATCTATGATTCTATGAAATTTCCCAGAGTTGATCATTCTTGCCATATGATATGCCTTAGATTTGATATTATAACTAGCAATTATTAGCATACTTTTGAGTGTAAATCTGCACATATTATGGCGTATTTGTGTAATTCAGAAATTTTACCAAGGTTTGTATATTCCAAGGATTTTACAATAATTACGGCCTTTTTGAAAATTTGAAGACCCACAGTTGGACTCGTAATGAAGAATTAAAGATTAAATATGGAAGAACGGGAAAAGGAGGAAAAACAGCAGAGAAGCACCGCGCGCTAAAAGCTGAGCATGACGGTGCGTGGTCGAGAGGAAGTGGTGCATGTGCTGCGAGTGAGAAAGCCTGGGCCAGTCAGGCTAGGTAGAAGTTGTCCGGGAACTTTCTTAATCTCATTTGGATTCAGCCCATTAACTTTTGAGGGCTGAATTATTAGTCTAATTGCAATTTGGTTCCTTAATTAGATTACAATTATATTCTTTGGAGAAAAATATTTAATTTCCTTTTGTAGTTAGAACTATATTCCTAATATTCTATTTGAAATATAATTAGTATCCTATTCTTATTAGAAGAATATTATTTGTTTTATTGTTGGATATGTCTCTAGTTCCTTCTTTAAATAAGGTAGTACTCTTATCTTAGCAAGAATTTGTTAGATTTAGCATATTTAGTATGATTAGAAATATATTAGAAGAATAATTTCATTTCTAAATTATGTTTGTTTCTTTAAGTATAAATACTCCAAGAGATTATCAAGATAGGGGAGCAGCCAATACAAGGCCTTGAGTCGTCTGCACGAGACTCTAGATAGATATTCTGACTTGGAAATCCCTTCCCTAAACTATGTATTACATTCAAGATTTTGAAATATCAATGGAGGAGTAATTTTCAAGTTTCATCTAGTAATTTTAGCAATCAATGATCACAATGTGAGCTTCAAGGGACATGATTAGGTTCTATTCATTCAAATCTATGTAGTAAATCACCTTGTAGTTGTATTTAAAGATTATGTTACTTATTTGGATTGGCCACCTAGATATATTATATTTCATACAGGCTCATGAATTGGTTAATCTAATCGGGAAGAGAAAATGGGAAAGATCTCATTATCACCCATTAAATTGGATATGAACAAGGCTTATGAAAGAGTTTCTTGGCCCTTTTTGGAAGTCATTCATAAAGAGATGAATTTCTCAGAAGGATGGATTCACATGATCATGCAGTGTGTGACAACTGTTTCTTACTCAATTAATGTGAGTGAGAAAAACTCAGAATCATTCAGACCAATGAGACAGGGTTGCCTCCTTTCACCATACTTGTTCATATACTATCAACGAGCACTTTACGTTGCACTGGAATCAATGAGTGCAAATGAAGTTAAACCAAACTTTGCCATAAGTAGGATGGTCCTAGAATTTCACATCTTTTGTATGCAAATGATTGCTTAATTCTTTACTGAAAACAAGGAATAAAATATCAGTATTGGGTAAAATACTGGATTCTTATGCAAAGAACATAGGGCAAAGGATTAGTTTTAAAAATGCCTCCATTTTTTAGCCCTAACACACCATCCCATCGGAAGACTTGATTGCTTATACTCTAAATATATATAGGTCAGAGATTGCCTTCAAGAAGAAGAACTTAAATGTTTTAGAGTGTTATCAATAATCTAAAAAGGAAGACTAAAAAATGGAGAGGGGATGGTTTGTCAGTAAATGGAAGGATAACCTTAGCAAAGACAACACTCTAGTCTATAGCTTCTTATGAAATTTCCATATATAAGCTACCTAAAACTATATGCAACAAGATGGACAACATTGTATGGCACTTTATTTGGAGTGGAAAAGAGGGGAAACAATTTATTCATTGAAAAAATGGACAGGTGTTATGTACTCCCAAAGAAAAAGGTGGAATGAGATTAAAATCAACAAGGCTCATGAATTAATATATATTAACTAAACATGCATGGAAGATTTTGTCACGACCAGAATCCTTATTTAGCATAATTTTGGGAAATATGTACAAACAAGATATTTTGTTACAGCAAGGACATGGTAAAAATATGTTATGGGGATGGAGGTCAATTAAATGGGGAACTAAGTTAATTAAAGGTAACATTAGATGGAAAGTAAGAACATGAATCAATTCAATATATTTTATGAATGGATTCCATGAGAGAAAAATCCATTTAGCATCAACTCACAGGCCTCATCACACGAGCTTGAAAGTTTCTCATCTATTTGATAAGAATAGACAATAAAGAAGGTCTCCGGTGACAACTATTTTTCCTGATCAAGTTGCAATAAAAAAATCCCGCAACTTTGAATCTCAAGACTATCAAACATAACCTCAAGGGTTAAAGTCTTGTTTGGACACCTTCAAACTCAGATGAATATGTTGTGAAAAGGGGTTATAAGCAAGGAAGAACTCTAACCGCTCTGAATTCATTTTGTAAATCATCAAGACACGATCGTATGACGAATAATGCCATGTGGAAGAAACTTTGGAAGGTGAAGTTGCCAACTAGATTTCAGTTTTTGGCATGGAGATCTATCTCTAAAGTACTACAAACGGTGGAAGAGCTCATGAAAAAAGGGTATATCACAATCCTTTTATGCTAGTATGCCAGGAAAAAGTGGAATATATATATATATCATATTTTTGCCACATGTGAATTTAGAAGTAAGGCCTGAAGGTGCAGTTATTTAAGTTTTGACCTAAGAAACATAGATTGTTTCTTAGATAGGCTGGCAGAATGGATAGAAATGGCACCATCTCTGGAGCATGTAAGTCTCCTATGGGCAGATTCATATGGACATGGGATACAGAAGGAAAAGGTATACATTGAAAGTCGTGGGAATCAATGTGCCACTCCAAATGGCAAGGGGGACTAGGGATGCCATCCACAGAACAGATGAACCAACCCTTGCTAGGAAAAATAGCATTGAAGCTCTTAACTGAAAAAGAGTAGTTTTTCTCTAAAATGCTCCTCAACAACTACTGCAGCAATGAGGATTTCCAAAGGTAAAACCGAAACAAGGTTCAATGTGAGGATGTAGGGGCATTATATGGGGAAGAAACCTTATAAAAAATGGGCTCAAATGACAAGTGGTAGACGGCCGTGGAATAGATATCCAGGATGAGTGGATCCCGAACCACAAAAACCTGATAAGGTACAAAAGACAACTTCTACCACAATTTGGAATCATATTTAGTGACCTGATCGATAATGCAAAGCAATGACGCATGTCACTACTTAGGATTTTTTAAGCATGGAAATAGCAAATGACATTGCTTGAATCCACATTCCCCTGCCCTCTTGGATAGATGGAATACCACTTTTGGAATAAGGACTGGCTCGGTAAGTATACAGTCAAAAGTTGCTACTCTAATGAAGAAGTTGTGGAACTCGAAGATCCCAGAGAAAGGAATTTTTTTGTATGAAGACTTCCACAAAATGAGGCACCGATAGGACGAATTTGAGAATCAGGAACATGAAGGTCTCTCATATCTGCCAAATGTGCCACCTCCAAGTGAAAACACCATCACGCATGATCCTAGAGTGCGACATTGCAAGAAGAGTGTGGAGAACATCTAGGCTGGGTTTTGACTTTGGACATGGTAACCTTATCCAACTCAAAGATTAGCTTTGAGAATGGTTCAAGGTAACACCAGGAAACGAGAATATCAACATTACATGCATTATTATATGGGCAATTTGGTGTGCAAGGAATAAGGCAACGATAGAACAACAACAAGTGTTGGTGGAGACCATTCTAGCTATCGCCAAGGCAACACAAGCGAAGGAATCTAAACAAGACCCATCAGGGATAAGGACCTTAGCAGACCCCAACTCACCACAGATGGTTCTGGAATAAACGGTGTGCCAAACATAAGCAGATGAACCAAGACGGGCCCAAGTGGGAGCTATCTAGCTGATATGGTACATACATTTAGGTCACCTAAACCCTGTTTACACTAGTTGGACGCACATTGACACAGATACAACCTTTTGAGCACAAGATGGTAGGGCTGCTGCAGCATGGTGGGCTACCCAGGGGGAAGGTGAGAACTCCTGGCAGGGATCAAGGAGCATTGAAGCCCTCTCTGCAGTTCAAAAAGAGCTCATTGATATACATGAATCAATGGCAAACGTAAGGAACTGGGAGGCCACACATATTTGTCTGCGAACCGACTGCGAGGTGGCTCTCAACCACATCAAACTTCCCAAATATCCCCCATGACTAAAGGGGCTATTTAGGAGCATCATAATGTTAGCAATGATATTCACTAGAATACATGTAATTAAAGTTCCTAGAGCTGTTGTCATGAGTTCCCATAATCTGGCATGTGATGTAATCGGTGGTCTTCACCACCAAAACCCTATGGTAATATAAGTGCACGACTCTTTGTTTTAAATAAAGGATAAATACATTTATAACCCTAAATTTATGTTGAAAGTGCCAATATAATCTTGCAATCTCAGGAAGTGCCAATATAACCCATACTAATAATTGAATGTACCAATGTAACATTAACTTTTGGAACATTTGTGCCGATATACCCAAAATCCCTATTTACGACGTTGACCCTCTAAATTTCGGCAATGAGAAGAAAGTTGAATGACTAAAATAGCCGTACTTGTAAGCTAAAATTTTTACCCCCAAAATACCCCTTAATCTATCTTTCTTCTTCAAATGATGCCGACGTTGCTGACCCTCCCCCTCGCCGCCGTCACCCTCCTCCCATTCACCACTGCCGCTGTTACCTTCTTCCCTAGCACCTCCAAATCCTAACTAGCCACCACCATTAAACTCTAGCTCTTCATCTTCCCCAGCCCCCAGCACCTCTAAACCCTAACTCGCCAGCACCATCAAACTCTAGCTCGTCATCTTCCCTAGCCCCCACCACCTCAAAACCCTAACTCTTCCCTCCCCTCGCCGCCCGCCTCATC
>JAULKM010098614.1:0-11006 GCA_032355605.1 Rubia tinctorum
GAGTGTACCCTGCGGGCTAGACGCTGCAATTCGTGCAACACAAGTGGGTTGGGCGAAATTCCCATTTGGTTAAAGATTCAATTTTCCGCAATCCAGAGTTTTCGCAAGGAGATTCATATCAAGAAGCCTGAACTTCATTTTTAAATTTATTTTTCTTTTTAATCATTTTTATAACCCGGGTAATTGAATATGGCTCGGTGATTTGGGTAATTTTATTTTCTTATTTTGAAGAAGATGGGTTATTATCTATTTGATCTATTAACTTATATCTCAGTTCTGGATCTTTCACCATTTTTAGGAGTTTTAATATACTAGTATTAGTAAGTACATTTATTTTAAGACCTTGGAATTGGGAATTAATTTTGTAGAATTCCTCATTTTCTGATTCTAATTCAATATTCTTAACTAGACATGCTTTTCCTTGATCACAATTTTGACAACATGTTAATGTTCTGTCTGAATTATGTGAACTTTCACTAGTATCGCTACACTCTGACTCTGACTCTGACTCTGACTCTGATTCTGAATATGAGTTATCTATAATTTTTAATATTCTTTCTTTAGTATCTTCATCAATTTGAAGGCTTTTAATTTGTTATCTCATCATGCATTTATTTGCATAGTGACCTGTTTTCCCACATTGGAAGCAGGTGACCTTCTTTCGTTTCTCTAATTTATTTTGTCTTTTATAATCTTGCTTATATTTAGTCTTTTCCAAATATGGTTTTAAACCAGATTTTCTTCTCTTATAATATATTTCTTTATTATATTTTTGTCTTTTCTGAGTAGGTATATCTACTCCAAATTGGTCACAAAATTGTCCTAATTGAGTTCTTTCATTTAATCTTTGATCTTTAATTTGCTGATTTAACTTTATTTCATTGCATAGAGATAATCCTTCTTGTATACATATTCCTATTAATTTTTCATAAGTATAATTTTCACATGGTATAGAAATTCTATCTTGTCTTAAAATCTTTCTTACTCTTTCTACGAATAAGTTGGGTAATCCATCAATAAATTTTGACTTCTAATGAGCCCTATTACTTTCTGGAAGTTCCATTACTCTACTGAGAAAAGTATCTCCGTACCATCTAAAATTAGAGTGTTTTACACTTTAGATTTTGTAATAGATTTCTAATATTTTCTCCCTGATGAGATTTTCTTCCAGTAAAATGTTCTAGTATGATTAAAACTAAAGTATATACTGCATTCTCTATCACGCTATTTCCTTCCTGTTTGACTGTGTTTATTTTTTTTCTTTATCATCCGTGAACAAATAATTATCCCCCATCCTTTTAGTTGACCAGTAAAACCAGCACTTATCATTTTGGCTATATTCTTATCTGTATTATGATTTTGTCGACATATAGTACTATACATAAGCATCCTATGTGCTACATTATGAATTTATTTTTTAGTGTATCCATCTATATTCCATTCATGTATTTCTTTTCCATTATAGCTATTAGCCATAATAAATTCTTATTCTTTATGGAGTGTATCCATTGGTGAATGCCTATTATAATAGTGTAATCTCATTGTAGGTTTATCTGCATATTTATATTTTTGTTTATGATCAATTTTATTGATCTGATCATTATTATTTTTTGTTAGCATACTAGACAATTATTTTTCTAATGTATTTAATTTAAGATTTTAAAATTTTCTTTAATTAGAGATATTAGTTGAGAAGCAGGTCTTAATTTAAAGTCTTTGATTTCTGGACGAGGTTGTAAGTTTGATTTAACTATTAAATCACTATTATCTGATGATGTAGAGGGAGTACTTTCTACTGATTTACCTGATGAAGACATCAAACTTTGGATTTTATCTCTTATAGAGAATACATGTTCTCCTATTATCCGAAGATATAAATTTATATAATTTTGTTGTTCCAAAAAATATTTAGCTGTTTAATTGTAAGTTGTATGGTTTCATCCTCGAATAATTTTGAGAAAGCTTTCAAATTTATAATTTTCCCTTGATTTTCTATTTGGAAGGAAAATTGTGGAGGATATTCTGTTTTTATTATTTTTCCATCGGATAATTTATAACTTCTTTCAATTGTGGAAATATAATATTCCATATAATGGGTTAAAAACCATGGAACAAACTGGATAATACTATTATGTTTAGTAGTAAATTGATAAAATTCTGGTTGAATTATATATTTTTCTTCTGTGGAAAAATTATTTAAAAATCATTTTCTGAATGGAATCCATTTTTCCGAAAAAAATTCTTGTTTGATGATCTGCCTTGCTGCAAATCTTTTTCAAAATTAATTTGTTGTCCCATCATATTAAAAAAATATTTCTGATTCAGTTATATCTGTATCTTTCATATTATAAATACCTTTTACAATATTATTTTTATTTTTTTTACCAAATTATCAATATGATATAAATCTTATTCATCCTGAATTTTTTCATTTAACAGGTGTGAAGAACTGGATAGATTTTCAACATATGGGGACATGAAATATTTATTTGATGGAGTTCTACTTATCTTAGAATTTATAGAATATGATTTTCTTCCTTCTAAAAGATTTTGTTTATTCATTTGTATATGAACTATTCCTTCTGATGTTTGTAAAATGTGTTTTACATTTGACTCTATTAGGGGTTGTTGGATTCCTATTTTTTCTAGTATCCAGTCTTCTGGAATCGGAATCTCATCCCACTTAATAGTTCTTCTAGTAGAAATATGTGACTTGTTAAAGTTTGTCTCTATTGTTATAGTTTCATTTATATTTTTATCCTTTATTTTACAATTTGGATTTAATGTAAAGACTAAATTGTTTATTTGGTCCCCAACTATATTGGAATACCTTCTTTTGGTCCACACTCCCAATACTGCGTACGTTCGGCACTTAACAAATGGAAAATAATTTCTTTTGTCCCCAGTCCGGTTTCCGAGCGGTTTTTCGGCACGTGACATAATTTTAAGGTATGCCCAGGGATAAAATAGTAATTTAACCCCTGAAACCCCTATTAAAAACAATAAGGTTTTCGCCACCGCCGCCTAGTATCTCCATCGCCCCGCTGCCACAAAATTGTCCGATCCTCCGCCGCCACAAAATTCATCGTCGTCGCCGCTGCTACTCAGCTCCATCTCCCACAAATCTTCAGGTCCGCCGAGTCAACTCCCACGATGCTGGATTTGAGCTTCAACGATCTCCAGGGCCTGATTCTGGCGACCATCGGTGGATGCGAAGCTTGGAGCTGCTCAACCTGGCTCACAACCACCTCACCGACATCATCCCCGCCGCCGTATGCAAAACTTTACACTCAGGAAGAATCTGGCGGTGTCGGAGCGCAGCCGAATAGAGGTTCCAGCGAAGAAGAAGACGCGCGTGATCTTCACACATGAGCACACACTAAGGCACGTGCATCTCACGCGCACGACATTTGAAAGCGCGTGCGCAATGGTAAATTTCCTGGTGACGGCAACCAATTTCAAGGGTAAAATTATGATTTTACCCCATGCATGCCTAAAATTCTGTCACTTGCCGGTCACGTGACGGAAAACCGCTCGGAAATCGGACTGGGGACCAAAGAAATTATTTTCCATTTGTTAAGTGTCGAACGTACGCAGTATTGGGAGTGTGGACCAAAAGAAGGTATTACAATATATGTTGAGACCAAATAAACAATTTAGTCAAATGTAAATTAAGGTTTTATTTAAATTTAATAACATAAACATATTAGCTCAGATCCTTCAGCATACGTATAACCATTGGTTTTAACATGCAAAGTCAAGCAATCTAGTATACTTGTATCAGTCAATGATAAATTTAAATTTGGAAACACATTAAAGTATATTGGTCCATGTGCCAAACTAGACTGTATTATACCCAAAATTAAAATATTCCAATTTAGATTTCTACCATCTCTTAAAACTGCTATAAAACTTTATGGTAATCCTTTTAAAGTTAATTGTTTAAAGGAAATTTGTACTAATCCTATATGGAGAAATTTATAAAGTTGTTTATATCATTTAATATCATTCTCATTTAGTAATTTTATAACGGGTTCATCATTTTCTAGAGTTATGGATTTCTCAGTAGTTTTTACAACCTGTTGTAAACCAATTTTTTCAAAAGTTCTTAACTAATACATTAATTCAGTTCCTACCCTAGGAATAGTCCATCTATTTAGAGCCTCTATATTTTCTGGTATTTCAGTCTCATTTAGTACACTATTTTTAACAGTGTTCTTCTTCCAGTTCATCAAATTTATCTGAATATTTAATGTTTAACCCAGGCTTATCCAAGTTCTAACCATCCATGGCTCTGATACCATTTAGGTAACGAAAGTAGTAATGTTAGTAAATATATTAAATATAGTAAATATAATAAATAGAGGTAAATGGTAGTAAAACTAAAATGTAAAAAGTAAAAACGAAAATAAAGTATGCATGGATACTACACATAGTTCAAACAAGGATCATTTATAGTTTTTTTTCAAGTATCTGTAAAGAATTAACCATCCAAGGGAATAAAGTCTCAATGCGTACCCCGGCGTTCACGACTAACCCTAAGATTAATTTCTTATTATGATACTTGGAAACATATACCCTAATATAAATCTAATGTAGAATCAATGCGTACTTTTTTTTTACTTACTTACTTTTGTTCTTCAGGATTAAGGTCACGAGTAATTAGACATGAAGATAAGCATGGTTTAAATTTAAAGATTTAGCCTTTCATTAGGCTAATATGAATATGAAAAGAAAGATATATGTACCTGTATGGGAACCAGATTGCGAAAACTTCCTTTTATTGAAGCCTTCCTTTTGGGGTTTAGGAAAATTTACTAAAGAAAAAGAAATTACAAGGTTGCTATTCTAAGAGAAGAGAGGAGTAGGAAAGGAGTAGTGTGTGAAGGTGTATGTGTTTCTTCTTCTATCTAGGTACTTATAGACTAAGAACGGAATTCAAATATGTTACAAAAGGATTTCAAACTCATTAATTTGAAGTCCGAACAGAAATATTTGCAACGGATTTTGAATCCAGAAAGCATCTTATGAATGCTGTTGTGAGGTCCTCCATGATGGTCTGTCAGCTACTGCTGTCTGGTCCTTCTAGAATCTGACTGTTGGTAGTGGTGGGGGTCCACCATTATCTTTTGTCTGTCCACCTTGGTCCTGTTGCTGTTGTCAACTGTAATCACAGTGGAATCCATTATTGGTGTATTCTCTTTTAGACTTTATTCTTCATCCGCTCGGCTTTCTTTGGCTGATTCGCCAAGTTCTTCAAGGAGCTCATCCAGTCCTTCTTGATCATATGGGTCTTGCGCAAATTGGTATGACAATTTCATTATGCTCGGCGCGCTCATAAAAGACCGAACTACATACTCTTCCATCTTAAAACTAATTGACACTAAGTGGAGGTGATCCACGATCTTATATGTAAGTCATTTAGTCTTTAAGAAATCAATGTGGATATATCTTTCAACGCGCTCCCTCACGTGCAAACGTGGAAACACTCCATTATACATATCAGGCCAAATTAAAGGGGATCCACACATCGACCCAATAACCCATCATGTGCTCTGATACCATGTGAAATTTCAAGGTATCTTAGGCCTTCATTTTAAAACCAATTGACACTAAGTGGAGGTAATCCAAGACCTTATATGTAAGTCATTTAGTCTTTAAGAAACCGATGTGAGATATATCTTTCCACAGATTATTGTAATTTAATGGTGTAGGATTACGAAGCGTGATTTCCATATCAACAAGCAACCAATGCAACTGAACAATCTCACAAGTAGTAGAAATCATGGCATGATACTCCTCTTTTGTGTGGGAGCGAGGAATAACATCACATTTCTTACTCTTCCAAGAAATGAGTGAGTTGCCAAGAAAGATACTAAATTTGTGGTCGACTAGTGATCCCCGGGATCAGCAACCCAATCAACATCAAAGTATGCATGCAACTCTAATGATGATGCAACTCTAACGATGATGACGAAGGAAATAATAACTATGAAACTAGGTGTCTCAAAGATACTTGAGAATACGGAGAATAGCAGACCAATGTACTGAAGTAGGGACAGTGACAAACTGACTAACCACATGAACAACATGAGAAATATCTGGACGAGTAACTGTGAGTAAACTGAACTGCCAACCACTATATTATATAAGGTGGGATCGGACAAATGAGCTCCATCAGTGGGAGAGTAGGTAGCATAAGTATCAAGAGGAGTGTCAATGGTCCTACTGTCACTCATACGTGCACGCAAAAAAATATTCGCTATATACTTCGAGTGAGATAAAAGATAACCCAATTTAACATCATTGATCAAACTCATTTCAGTTTCACAAGTTTGATGATCAAAATCATTTGTTTATTAGCTACATGATTAGAAGTTGAATTTGGTAATAGCTGGTTAATAGAAAATAATCTATTTAGTATATACAAAAATATAAAAGGAAACACAGGTGTTTAGAGGCAGTGGCGGAACCATGAGCTCTGGCAAGGGGTGGCGGGGACGGCGGTCATCGGGAAGCGTCGCTCGCCAGCGAGCAGTGGTCGGCGGCGGTGCGGCAGCTGCTGGGAAACTGGAGGCTGGAGGCTGAGGCAGTGAGGCCTAAGAAGCCGGAAGGAGACACACACGGTCACAACTCACAAGGCTGCCGTGGATATTGGATTGGATACTCATGTAATATTAGCGTTTCCTTAAGATTTGGGCCGATTGAGTTTCAGCCCAATCGGCCCTTATTTTTTTGGCTGATATCACATCAAAACGACGTCGACGTCGTTTTGATGTGCCGGGAAATAAAAAAAGATGAAAAAAGTTTGTCTTCTCCGTTCGTCTTTCACCGTTTCGCGGCGACATTTTCAGGCGCCCGCTGGAAATGAAGGGGTGGCGGAACCCGGTGGCTACCGGCGGCCCTAACACTAATTTTTGGGCCGCCGGAACGTAGGGGTGGCGCCAGCACCCCCTGGTTCCGCCAATGTTTAGAGGTGGAAAGTGCTTACACAAGGAAAATATCAAATGAGTTCAACCAAACTCTTGAGGAACCTACAAACCAGCCCTGCACTTGAGCACCAGAAACAGAGTTTTCTGGCGAGTCTCGGTGAAAGTAAGGAAAAGCGGCGATTCCATGAAATCTTGGAGCTTCTTAGGATACCTATCGAAGAGCTCCTGCGCCTCACGAGCACCAAAATGTTGAGAAAATGTGTTTTCTAGTGCCACCCTTATGTGTGAGCTTGGAATTGGGATGTCTTCTAGCCTCGATTGATGGTACACTTCTTGCACCATTTCGATGACAAGAGGTGTGCCATTCAAACCCAATATTTCCTTCATGTCAGAGACCGTTGGAAAGTACCAAGGTAAGTTGAAATCATCCACTTCTTCTTCTCTCATTATACCCTGCATCAGCCAAATCAATTTGCAGACATTAAAGATGATACAATTTGAAGACTCTAAATGCTTGTGTTGGAACATTAGACTTTATTTTGAGGGTTTGATCTTACCATAAACTATGAAATCAATGTGTAGAGGTGGAAAATGAGCGAATGGATCATATGGGTACATTTAAATCCATTTTATAACAGTTCATAAATGAGCCAGGTCATAAATGGATAGGGGAAGAGTACTGAGTGGGGAAGAGTGCGTACCTCTTTCACCATATCACTGAGTATCTCAGCTAAACATTCCAAGATATGAAGCGTGGCTGATTTGGCCGGCGAAGTCCCCTCCGGTTGGCAAGGCACGAGAATCGCCATCAATCCACCAGGGACCAATTCTTGGGGTCTCGCAGTCAGGAAAGTGTTCATATCACTGTAAAACTGAGCTCTGAAAGCCTCCATCACTTTGCCGGAGCTCCGAGCATAGGTAACTTTTCCTCTGTTACACAAACCGTGAGGAAGATTTGTGATCCAGTGAAGAGCCATGGTTGAGTTCATGAGGTTGATTGAAGATTTCGGGAAAAGTCAGCCATGAAAGGAACCTGCAACTCCAGCTGCAAAGTATTCCCTGTCTCCAGGAAGTGCTCTGAAAAAAGTGTTGAAGTCATTGGAAACCTGATCGTTGAAGAACACGTGGAATTATGGGGCTTCCATTTCTAACTCTCTGCACTTGATCTTCAAAGCTTCGATCATGGTACTGACCGTTGAGAATGTGTTGGGGCCGACAGAGCATCCGAGGTCTGCAATGGAGACGACTCGCGAATCGATTGCCAGTTCGAGGGAATCGAGGATGCTTTCGATGAAGAGGCTCTTTGCCTGATCTGCAGCTTGTTTCTGTACATGATCAAGATGAATAAAAGTCGTCATCATTTGCATGCATCCGAATCAATGAGAAGAGTAACTTATTTCTTGGCATGATTTTTAAGTTCGGTTCCACTATCGATAACTGTAGTTATACGAATTAACTATGTCACATCTTAATCTGCACAAAATTTTGTCTCAAGTAAAAGTTGTCGAACTTTTAACTACATATTTGAATAAATATATGAACATTAATGTTATTGTATGAAATACTTTTAGATTCGTCATATCATGTGATTTCTAAATATTAACTTTTCATGTGTCGTTATTATACGCAGTTGCATATATTTATAGTAAAATATGTTTGTTGGATACTGTGAAAAATATATCATGCAAGTTTGACGGGGACGGAGGGAGCATAATAATTGAGTATGAATAGTAGATTTAATTGTTGGATGGTAGTTGTAGATTATTTACCGTCAGGGGAAATATGTAGAGAGAGAAAGTCTCTCTTCAAATTTGAGACACGTGAAAAGATCATATTGCCCCTATATTCAACCTTCTTCCTCTATATATGAACTTCTCTCCTATTTTTTACCCTCCTCCGCTGCCTCGACTCCCTCAGTCACATCGCCTCCTGCCTCCGCCTCCCTCTTCGCTACCTCCGCCTTCCACTCTCTCCGTCTTCCCTTCTCTCAAGACCCTACTATCTTCGGTGAACTCTCTTCACATCGCCTACAGATCCGTCTTCTTCGCATCGGATCCGCCTCTCTTCGGCGAACTCTCTCCGCCACCGTCTCTCTGGTGAACTCTCTCTGCCTCCGCATCTCTCCGGTGAACTCTCTACGCCTCCGCTTCTCTCTGCGTGGCCTCTCTCCGACGAAATTAATAGTGGTGAGTCTAGTGGGGGTGGGTGAGTCTGGTTGGGGTGAGTGAGTCTGGAGGAGGCGGAGAGAAGGGTAGTGGCGGAGGTGTATGTTAGGGGAGGCGGTAGAGGAGGGGAGGAAGGTGAGCGGAGGCAGAGGCGATGACGGAGGCGGATGCGAGGGGAGGCGGTGGAGCAAAAAAGGTTGTGGCAGAGGCAAAACTAGAATGTGTTTTGAATCTGCAAAAATTAGGGTTGAGGAGGAGAGGGTTTGTGGGCTTATGTAAAAATTTTAATTTGTAGGGATAATTGTCATTTAGAATGTTGAATTTTTTTAAAAGAGGAAAGTGTACAGATTTATTTGGGACAATAAAAAAGGGAAGTATGAAGATTTCCATGGGACGGATGGAGTAACTGATTTGACTCAATTTTGCATTTGTACTAGATGTTTAATTTAGATATTTGGCTTTGTAAAGTGTTTGATAAATAAATTATTAATTGTTAGTTGTTTTCAAACAAAATCAAATAATTAATACTATATATTCAAACCAAAAATTTAACTCTTTAGTTTTTTTCATTTCGAAGAAATTTTTTTTTTTCACCCTTATAACAAATCAGTTACCAAACATTTTTTGTTAACTTGTTTGATCCGATAAAAATTAAAAGTCAGCGAAGAAATTAGTAGCCAAACACACTCTATACTAATATAACGACAGAATCGGACCTTCCCCATAAAATTTATTTTTTTAAAAAAATAAAAAATCTAAATCTAAATATAAAAATAAATTGGTTAAAATTCTATGCTAACTATGTGACAGGACGATTTTCGTATCTTGGTCCACATCAAAATTCAAATAACATGTAGGGAAATAATTCAAATTCTCAAATTACTTTTCTATTCATCAATTTATGTCACTTTTAGTTTCATAAAAAAGTTATATACTCTCTCTTTAACATATTATAATCATAATTTTAAACTTATAACACATAAATTTTATAATATATCTCAAAATTACATGTGAATAAATTTGATAAAATCATTCCAAATAATGTTATTCACAGTTTTTAAAAAACCATATAACAATGAAAAGAATAAATAAGTAAAAATAAAAATAAATTAGAGAACAATATTATGTAAAATAATATTTTCGACCTCGCTCAAGGGCAAATACACTTGGAGTCCGTCTCTTGAAAGGTGGTCTTTCCATAAACTATGAAAAGATCAAGGTTTAAAGTGCAAATTAGAAGAAATTAAGATAAAATTTCCGGGTTGTATGAATTGAGTTATAAACTTTATAACTACAACATATTACATAATAAATTTTTAATATTGCAACTAAAACCTTTTACCTTTTATTATTTTAATTAAACTATGCCTTTCCATAATCATATGGAAAGACGGTGTTTCCCAAAACTTTGGGATACACTTGAGGGTTGAGGAGCCACCAAAAAGAAAATTAGTGGGTGGGATTTTTAAAAAATTTCCTTTTAGATTAAAATTAAATACACTTATACTAAAATTATGATTCCGCTCTGTGTAAATATATTATTACTTTTAGATTAATTAAGTATAAATATTATGATTGAACATGTGATCAAAAAAGTTATGAACAAATACAGAAATAAGGGGTGTAATATTTCGGGGTTTGGAGGGCTGAGCAAGAACCTGGAAATTAGAATGTTTGAAATAGCTTTTGGCGCTTTCTCCACCGAGCATGGCGGTGCTCTTCTCCATTGCACTTGAGATCTGTGGCGGTGACTTTCTTGAAGCTAAGATGAAGATGAAAATCTGAATAGTAAAGATACTTATATAGGCAGATTATATTCCTGTAAAAAAAAGGTGTAAAGTCACATGTGATGAATTTAATTATGGTGTAATGGTGAAGACACATGTGGTAAAGTGTTTAATTGATTGGC
>JAULKM010098625.1:0-11006 GCA_032355605.1 Rubia tinctorum
TAATTATCTCCGTAATTAATCCTCAAACTATATTATGGAAAATGCACATTGACTGAAGGACACTATTCCAACACATATCACCCTACGTGGACTGCTGGTGAGTGCCTTACTGGGGGCCCTCTTCTGCATCATCACCACAAGCTCAATCTCACAGCTCAGTGACCCGTCGGACGCCACCACCTCTCCCCGCCACGTTCCACCCCAGCTCTGCCTACAAACCACCACCACCTCTCTACGCGGCTCCTTACCCCATCCGCTCCCTACCCCACCGGCCAGAATTCCTAGCCTGCCACCTTAGCCCCGTCGCGAAGTCGCCTACCCCAACTACAACTCTACTTCCTGTTGCAGTTTCATCATGCAAAATTGTGGCCAGGATATATGCAATTTGGTCACCAAGTGTTTTTCCTGCAACATCAATCAAACATCACTAAAGACAGCAAAACATAAATTAATATATTTTAAGTAAAATAGAGGTATCAAGTCCAAATTTTTTTTGATAAACAAAGGTCAATCACATAATTAAAATAATAATAAAAATTGTCAATTTTGAATTTGATTTAATTTCAAGAAATGTCCCAGAAAAGGGCACTGCCAAATTATTCCTCTTTCATGCTAAATTTTAGACAGTGGGGAATCCCAAAACATGGCAAGAAATTTGTACATATCCTGCCACCTAGGGTGGCAAAATAGACCTGTAACCCGTGGCTCAAGCGAGTTATCTAATTTTAAATCTGTATGGATAAAATGGGTAATGGATAATGGGTAAAATGGGTAATGGGTCAAATGAGTAGTTGAAAAATATGGGTTGAACGGGTTGGGTTTGTGGATTGACCGTGGGTTTACCCACATGGGTTAAAACTCGCGGGTTTACCCACATGGGTTAAAACTCGCGGGTTTACCCACATGGGTTAAAACTCGCGGGTTTACCCGCATGGGTTGGTATATAAACCCATGTGAGTCAATATATTGGTTGAAACCCGCGGGTTTACCCATATGTGTTGGTATATAAACCCATATGGGTCAATATATAGGTTGAAACCCGCGGGTTTTACCCATATGGGTTCATACATAAATCCACATGGGTTGAAACCCGTGGGTTTACCCATTTTGACCCGTGAGTTGAATGACTTTCAACCCGCGAGTTGAGCAGGTTTCAAATCGACCCATTTTTTTACCCATCATAAAATGGGTAAAATGGGTCATACCCATATTTTTAATTACCCATTTTACCCAACCCGTATTTGACCCATCCGCCCATTTGCCACCCCTACTGCCACCAACACTTCGATGAGGAGCCAGCGATGGGCGGGCGGCGGAGTGAACAAGAAAGGGTTGAAGATGAAGATGAAGTCTAATGGGAAAGATGGAAAAAATGGGAATTAGAGGCGAGGCTATTCTAGTCTTTTCCTATTTCTTTATTTTTGAATTTTTTAATTAGAGATATAATGGTCATTTTATCGATTTCCAGCCATATTACTATCTACAATTTAATCAAGAAAGTCCAGAGTTAAATTTGCATTTTCATATTTTACAAGGTTATATCTATACTTTCAAACAAAACATATGGTTAAAAACACTTTTTCTCTTAATATTAAGAGTGAATTACATATATAAACCTACATAATTCACATAAGTGCAAATAAAACCCTGTGATAATTTGAAATGCAAGTATAACTCTATATAGCTAATGTATGTGCAAAAATAACCTTTTCCAATAGTTTGAGGTTGGATTATGTCAAAAAGACAAATTTACCCCTGGTTTTCCAAACTCTTTCTCCTTCCCTTCTTTCATTCTCCGCCGTTTCAACATCAAAAAGACCAAAGCTCCAATGAAACACATATTATATGATGTAATCTGAATATAATATTACCCAGTTCTTCGCTTTAAATCACACACACATTCACACACTAAAACACTAGCTGAATCCAATGAATAGTTTCTTTCGCAAAAGGAAGCGCAAGCAGCAGGTGCAATTTTTTTGGTAAATGAAGTTTTATGTATAGAAAAGTGGAATCAAGAGAGCCGCGATCGGTGGTGGAGGGGTTATGAAGGGAAGAGCCCGGTGCGGCGCTGGATTTTATTACCACCGGACGGTGTTGTTACCGGTGTTGTTGATGTTGGGATTTCTTTTGCACTTTCTTTTCCTCCAGATTACTTTCGTTCAGGAGGGGTGGCGGGGGAAGCCGTGGTGGCGGGGCAAAGCCCTAGCAGCTGGAGGGGTGGATGGGAGTGGCGGGGGGAAGCCCTAGCGGCGGGAGGGGTGGCTGGTGGTGGCGGGGAAAGGTGGCAGTGGCGGTGGCGGAAGCACGACAACGAAGGTGGTGGTGGCACGACGATGAGTTGGCTGAAGTAAAGGGTCTTTTTGTCTTTCAAATGTTTTATTAGGCTAAAAGGGTATTTTGATCATTTCTTGTCGGTCATTGACCGGAAATGGCCAGTCAATACCAGAATATAGTTTTTAGGGTTATATTTGCACTTATGTAACGTAGTTAAAGTTACTTTTGCACTAAAAATGATCTCATTGTTATATGTGCACTTATTTAAATATATAGGGTTATATATTGTATATATCCTACACAAAATTTAAGTACAGGTAGAAAAATTCTAAATGCATATAATTTTAATGAAAGATTTACTATATTACCTTAATTAGTTTTAATCTTAATCAACTTTTGATTATTTTATTTCAATCATCATCAATCATTATTATTCAAGATCAATCAACAACAACAAAGATTATAATTACACAAACACCTAATACTACTCCTTGATTATAATAGGATAAAATCAAAGTTGATTACGATGGGATATACTCAGGACCTGATTCAGAGGACCTGATGAATTCCTCGAACTAAGCTTCAAAGTTGAGGTCCTCTTCATCCATAACAAGATGGCAAGATCAATACTGTCCGACAGAAAATCAGCTACATCATTCAAATTATTTTGAGGGCCAGGGCGAAATTTTAAGTTTGGGCCTCTTCATAAAAAAAAATATTTTTATTAATATAATAAATATAATTTAATATTTTTCATATTAAATTAAATTTTTTATCGACATTATCATATTTTTTCTCACTGAAAAAGACAGTCGACCCAGTGCAATAATTTATTATAATGAAAATAGAATTTTATGCTTCATGCATCAATATAGCTTCCATCTTAATTTTTTTAAAGTTAAATGTGTGTTACTTTAATTGAAAATTTCATGCAAAATATTTTTAGATTTTCTGTAACATGTATTTATTAAAAATAATTTTATAACTTTTAATAACGTATATTTAAAGATTATAAAAATCAAAATTATGTGTTTTGACTTTGAAAAGTTAAAATAAGTTTTTTTAAAAAAGACAAAGAAATCATAGTATTAAGTAATATCAATATATCATTTCATATTTTTCATTTTAAAAATTCTTCAACAAACACTCCAAAAAAATATGAAAAATCTTAAACTAAGAATGTATTAAAATGTTTAAGATGAATTTCAAAGTGTTTGCTGGAAAAAATCATATTTAAAGTATAGTAAATGACTAAATTAAAAATTCACTTTTATTAATTCTTTTTTCTTTTATTAATTTGATCCAAAAATTAATTGCTGATTAATTTAATATTTATATGTCTTTTGAATTCATTGCTTTCTCACACAAATTTCTCTATGCTTGGAAGCTAAATTAACAAAATTCTTTTGATTTTTATTCCCCCGTTAGCATTGATGAATTTTTAAAAGACTAATTGAAAAGGGTTAATTACTAAAAATAACAAATATATGCGTCAATTAATTTTAGTATTACATATATATGGTCCTATTTGAACTACGTTTTAGTATTACATAATATTAGTTCTACGTTTTATATTAGTATTACGTTACTACTGTTGGGCCCTTTACTCGTACATTAATTTTAGTACAAAAAAACAATTATTTTGGCCTTTTTGAAACTAATATTAAATTGGAAAAAAATGGTTCAATTTTAAATGAAAAGAGAAAATGAAACGGAGAAAATGAAAAAGAAAAGTAATTTTTATATATTTAGGGCTAAAATTTTAATTTTTTGGGCCACTTACAATTCTGGGCCCAATGTGGGTACACTGCAACATTGCCCTTGGGTCAGCCCTGAAAATCATCGCCCTTGTGCTGGCTGAGCTAGTAGTCATGGTGCCATGTGAACGTGGTCACCAAATTCCCCCATTCAGGTGAGAAGTCCACAACTTTTAGGTAAATGGTAAGTAAGTATAAAACGAAATCGATCCAAATGTACAAGTGATGCTGGGCCATGCCCGTTATAAATGTGGGAACCTAGTGGTTCTGAGCTGACCAAAAAAGCAATGCACCCACCAAGTGGAAAAAATGCTAGTATATGAAAAACTGGACTAGGCAGCAACCCTACCTAGCTATAGAGAAATGCGCCGATGTGATGGTCTCCTCGTAGTGCTTGAAAGCACAGTGGCTGAATGAAGATCCGAAATCCTCCACGCCTCGAGTGATGAGACGGGTGATACCCAAAAGGAAGCTATGCTAGATGAGAGCCCCGCTGGGGCATGATACCTCGTGACACATACTTCCCGTGGCTCCAATGATGCTCCTCAAACCCTGAAAGTGATCCATGGTGCAACTCTAGTGTAGTGTGTCCATACAAATGCTCAGACCTCCGAAGTGTAACTCAGAAACTCAAGCTCACCAACTGTAAGTGTGCCCCTCTACAGATGCCGATAGTCCTGCTCAAAGAGTCCAGTCTGACAAGTAGAAAACCCGCAACATGTGATGGTGTGCCTGTGCTGTGTATACCAGCGTGACAGTTCTGTAACTGCCCTATCCACTTTTAGTAAGTGAGCAACCGCTTCCGGGTCTGGTGATACTGTCCACCACTGGTAGAGTGCACATGTCGGAATAAATGTTGTAATATTGTCACCGTCATAGCACTAACATTGGGCGACTTAACCGCGCGCCCTTCGTAACAGTCTGAACTGTCTTTCCTACTTTTGGTAAGAAGGCAACCATAACCGGGTTGGGAATACTGAGCACCACCGGTTAGGTACCCATGTCGGGATTGGTGGTACAATAGTACCACCGACATAGCACTAAAATTGGGCAACTTTACCGCTCGCCTACGTAACAGTCTGAACTGTCCTTCCTACTTTCGGTAAGTAGGCAACTATAACCAAATTTGGTAATACTAAGCATACCAGTGGGGTGCCCAGGTGGGGTAACTTTCCTCGTACTCCTGCGTAACAGTCTGAACTGTCAACCCTGCTTTTGGTAAGCAGGCAACCATAGCCGGGTTTGGTGATTCTGCGCACCAACTGTAGGATGCGCATGTCGGAATATAAGTACGATAGCGCCACCGACCTGGTACTAAAGTGAAAGCGACTTAAACGCGCGTTTAAGCGTAATAGTATGTACTGTCAGCCCCACTTTAAGCGAGTGGGAAACTTCCCGGTGATTTAACCTAGGCCACTGGGGGTCCTTACTGTCTAGTATTGAAGGAGATCTCCCAGGGGAATAGCCTGTAGAGAACTGTGTAGATTTTTGTAAATATCTGATGCCTGAGGCCAACCCTGGATGGCGCTAGCCCCTCCTTAACCAAGTTGTTTCTGGCTTTCCAGATGTAATAGACCGTCGTAAGCAACGCTAGCATGCCAATCCCGGCAGTCCTCTTTGCGCTATGTGCTTCTCTGATGATCCAGCGGGCTACTCTTCTGATTGTGTAGCATCTCCTCCTCATACCAATCCAATCTTTCACTGTGTCCCAGATGTTCCGGGATAATTCTCATGCAAAGAACAAGGGCGGGGAACTCTCCTGTGTATGCCTGCAGAATGGGCAACATCTTTCTCCATGGTAATTCCTCAGCCTATCTCTAGTATCCAGTCTCCCTCTTACCGCTCTCTAAGCGATAAACGAGTACTTGGGAGGGTATGAACCCTTCCATAGAGGTCAAAAAATGCGTTGAGCTGGTAGCTTCCCTGATAGTATGTTATATACCCTCGATGAGTCAAGGCCCTTTGCGGTTGCCCAACTAGTGAGTCGTGCAATGGTATGACCTCTCCCATCGAGGGAGAATAACAATTTGTCCCTAATGGCCATTAGCTGTCTGATAAGTGCAGAGGAATTGTGCTTGGAGGGTGACCAGTTCCAGAGGTCTGCCTCTTTAATATAAAATGAGTGTACCCACCTGACCCATAAAGAATCCTTCTTGATGTGGAAATTCCAGATCTGCTTCGATAAAAGTGCCTCATTCAAAGTCTGGATGTCTCTGAGGCCTAGGCCCCTTTCCTCCATAGTCCTACAAACCTTTCTCCATGCCACCGGGCATGAGTTACCTCCCCAAAGGAAACTGTCTGCAAATAAAAGAAAGGTGTTCTATGACTTTTATAGGAAAGGATACCTGCTGGATCCAGAAACCAATAAATCCTTGGATAACTGATCTAACCAGTTCCAAGCGTCCCACGCAGGAGAGCGTGTGGCCCTTCCAGGAGGAGATGAATTGATTGACTGCTTCTATTAAGGGGGGAGAACTGGGAAACCTTATGAGCATGTGGTATTCCTATGAAGCTGAGATCCTCATGTACACCCACCATGTAAAGCGAAGATTTGCTGGCATTTATGGCTAGGCCTGAAGTGCCTTCAAACTCGTTCAAAGCATGCATGAGTATACTAACTGAGGACCGATCTCCCCTACATAAAAGCATAAGATCTTCTGCGAAGGCCAATTGGGACATCCGTAATGGTTTGCACCGCGGGTGGTACCTAAACTGTCCCGCTCCTCAGTAATTGGGAGAAGTACTCCATGCAGATGACAAATAGCACTGAGACATGGGGTCGCCCTGTCGAAGACCCCTACGCCCGGTGAAGAAACCATGTAACGTGTCATTTACTTTCACAGAGAAAGCAGATGTTGATACACATTTCATGATCCACCCTATGAAGCGCTCCGGGAACCCCAAACCGTGGAGAATCTCTCTTAAGAAATCCCATGATACTGTATCAAATGCCTTTCTGATGTCAACCATGATCATGCATCGAGCACTGTTTCTCTGTCTGGCATACCACTCACGAGTTCCTCTGCAAGCATGATATTATCTGTGATAGAGCGGCATTCCCCAAAGGCAACCTGGGCTTCATCAATAAAGGAGGGAGTACGGAGGAATGTATCGTGGCAATGACTTTGTCAATGATCTTGTAGGACACATTGTAGTAGGGGATAGGCCGAAAATCACTAACAGTCTGGTTGTCTTGCTTCTTTGCGATGAGCGAGATAAATGTGTGGTTCAACTCCTTGAGGAGTTTCCCACATCTGAAGAAATCTAAGATTATTACGCACACATCCTCCCCCATAGTGTTCCAGTGTGCCTTGTAAAATGCGGGTGTGAAACCATCGGGACCAGGTGCTTTATTGTCCTCTATAGAGAATACCGCCTGCTTGATTTCCGTGGAGGACACCCCCATCATCAAACATTCAAAATTTGTAGTGCTTATCTTCGACCCTCTATCCAAGACATCGACTTTGGTCGGGACACACGCTCTAGCTAGGCCAAAGAGTTTCTCATAAAAATCAACAAATACTACTCCTATCCGTTCATGTACTGTGATCGAGTTCCCGCTTGAGTCGAACACTGCTGTAATGGGGGTGAAGTTGCCTGAGCTCTTGATCAAGTCGTGGTAGTACTTCGAGCCTCTGTCTGATAAAAGGAGATGATTGGCCTTCTTCTTCTGATTGATGAACCTCCTTTCCGCATCCTGTAGGAACCACACTTTCTCATTGAGACTCTTGATGCTTTCCCAGTCTTCCACCGTGGCCCTTTGGATGTCCAAGTTGTTCATAGTATCATCTAACTCCTTGTTTGAATGTATCTGATAATTACTAAAAATTATATGTTGTAAAAAAATTTAGGTATCATGCAAAAAAATTATACTTATACATTAATTTAATTTTATAATTAAAATTAAGAAATTTTGATTAAATAAAAAAAATTAAATTACGGGTTAAATTGAGATAAAACAAGTGTCCATGTACCGAACAACTCGACTGATATGAAGCCCGCCCCTTAACTAGTAAGGCTATGTTATTTGCGTCCGATCAAAATTTCATTGAATAAACAAAAAGCAACATAATTAAATTAAATTAAGAATAGTACGATGTCATTCTTCTAAATTTTACAAATACTTTGAACATTTATAGTGAAAGCATCTTAAGTCGCAATTTTTATTATTAAATACGCTTTTGAATATAAATTATTGTTATTTGACTGATTTTTAACGAGCAGCAAGTTCTTACTTCTGAATAATAAAAAACCCATTATTAGTTCTAATTTGTGTGCAAATATGCTGTGAGTGGGTAAAGTTGACTTTGTTACAGACGAAACGGATAATTCATGGGTTGGCGGCATTAGTTGAGAAGATTAGGAAACCGATTAAGGCTAATCATTCCAAACATAATCAGACATCGAAACTTAAGCCAAGCACAATTAAGTAATTAACCACCAAAACTTACAGTGGATCGGTTCTCTTGTGGATTCTAGGACGTGATTGGTGGTATTATATTTACCTAACTTGTATAGTTTAGTGTTTTGCAAATTCAACAATGTTTCAACGTTCTGAGATCTCATACTCAATTTTCAAAGAAAAATGAATCTTATAATCATTTCCTCCACTCAAGATTCAACCTTCAAATGATCCCAATAATACGACCACGTGTTTTGGAGTAAATTACAAGCAATATCTTCATTTGGTTCTTTTACAATTTGATATTGTGTTTTTATCATGTGAAAATTTTGTAAAAAAGAACAAAACTCACCTTAATGTCCCCTCATCTTAAAAATTTTTAAGGGGGAAAGCAAATTACAGATATATTTTTTATAAAAAAAAACCATTTTTGATGAAAAGCAATTACTTTCTTTTCAAATTACTGAAAACGTTCAAGATTGTTTGACAAGAATGATGATGCGATCGCACAAGTGTTCAAAGCAAGGACATCCATCTTTGCAAAATCTGAGTAACACAGGTGAGTCATAGAATTATTATGTCTCGTCATAGCAAGTAAATGAAATATAATTGTTTCGATCAAATTTTCCCATATAATAAGGCACTTTGTATCACCCCTGATCATTTGTACACTTTCAACACATCGCCAACTAAGCTACGAGTCGAGAGATTCAGCTCATCTGTAAGGAGCAAAACTTTTTAAAGAGCACTAAAATAGACGCATAAATAGTATAATAATGATGATTTATACTCTCCCATCTCTTTATAAAATAAATAAATTATTCACGTTGTTAGTGTAAGGATTGTGCACATTTGGTACTCGTATTTGATAATTACTAAAAATTAATTGCCATATTAATTATATTCAAATTTCGAATTAATGTTTAGGTGTTAGGTGCTTTATTTGCAATATAATTAAATGGTGTGATTCATAATTCAGATGAATTAATCAAATTGAAATAAAATAGTGTGCCTTTTGAAATAAACAAAAAATCTCAACTCAATTTAATTAAATTAAGAAGGGGTAGCTGCTACAAACGCGTTAAATTACGTTTAAAATTAACAATGAAAATATTACACGAAAATTAATTTTAATCATATTAAAAAATACTTGAATTGAATTGAATTAAAATAAAATGATTCAGTTAAATTAAAAATAAGAAAATATTATAAGATTGGATTGTACTAAATTTAAGTAAATTATAATAAACCTAAAGCTAGATGTATTTTAAATGAGTTAATCTGGATAAAAAATAAATTGAAATGAAGTATAAGTCAAATTGAAGAAAGAAATAGTATGTTACTAATCCCAAAGTCCCAAATTATACTCTCTCCATCACACCATTTGACAGTCAGCACTGTCAAACTTTGACCACATATTTAAATGAATATATAAATAATAATAATATTATCTGACGTGATATTATTGGGTTGATCGTAGTAGGTAATTTTCAAATATTAAATATTTATTTGTCGCTATTATACTAAACATATTAACGATTAAATATGTTTGTTGAACATCGTGAAAAAGATTGTGTGAAACTTAGTATGCTATATAGAGGGAGTTAGAATCTCACTAGATCTTAAACACTCAAACAACTTTAAAATAAGAGAGAGTACCCCCATATCATTCTTCATATATAAATAATTATATTTAAATCCTCTCTCTCACCCGAACAGTAAAATCGTCTCAATCAATTCTTTGTACTATTAAAATACTATTTAAGGGGGAAAACAGTAGGGTGGGACCCGTAGGTGGACCCAAGAGGTGAGGGGAAAATAGAGAAGGGATGATCCTTGGAGGGACCCACCAATGATTTAGTGAAACGGGCATTTGATGGCTTGTAGAGCGTTGGAAATGCGGGGCGAGGGGATAAGGTTATGGTGTGATCATGGTCCGTCATTAGTTCCTGTCTTTACGGCCAGCCGACCGATGCTGATTACATAACTTATCAAATGTGCCCCTCTACTTTACCCCTTTTCCAACTTTTGTACCCATAAATCCTAACCGTAAATACCGCCCTCACAATTCTTGTCCATCTTGTGTGCTTCCCATGCGTCCCTCCTCATGATTTCCCCCAATTCATGCTTTCCATTATTCGTTCTTTGAATTTTGTTATCTCCTCACCCACTTGCTCAAAAATTATTCGAGGGAAAACTTTCAGAACCAATTGTATGTAATGATAATGATTGAATAATAGGAAAATATAATTTCTTTTCTATTGAAAATCTTGGAAAATACCGTATTTTCACATACTTATGGAAATACGGGATTTAATTAGACTAATAAAAGATAAAAGGTCTTAGTTGCAATATTAAAATTATGTTTTGCGCCGTGCATTAGTTATAAAGTTTATAACCCGAAAGTTTTATCTTTATTTATTTTAATTTGCAGTTTAAATCTTGGTATTCTGTCTTTCAAGAGACAGACCCGTTTTTAGCAAAGTCTTGGGAAAGACGGGGTTTAATTAGAATAATAAAAGGTAAAAAGTCTTTGTTGCAATATTAACGTTTTATTATGCAAAATGTAG
>JAULKM010098636.1:0-11005 GCA_032355605.1 Rubia tinctorum
GGGTACATGATTCCATTACTTTAGTTACCCGTCAATTTTCTTGAGCTAAACTAATCATACCTATCAATTGATTAAGTTATAAGTTCAAATTTATTTAAGAAAGTATTTCTCACAGTCCCTAAAATTTCATCTCAAAATTGCTTTTTTGTTGAATATTTTCTATAAAAGATTGTTAACTTTGTTTATTATGTCCGGGAAGCTGAGGCGAGCGGCTTCCTCGTACAGCTTCCAAGCGGTGATGTCGTAAACGATGGTGACCGCCCGAGTAGTATTATGAATTCCTAGCCACAACCACGAGCCGTGATTCTCGTGATATCTGATACCCATTTTCCCCACATACGTTGCCGCGCTCCAATGAAAGGGCAAGACACATTCTCTAGGCCGCCTATTCCCTGCATATGCCTCTTCCGCGATGATAGTGAGTTTTGGACCGCATTTTTCCTCAAGTTCTGTCAAGGGATCATATCATCACCTCTTGGTCCAAGTACAATCCAACAAAATTTGTTTTTAAGAACAATAGTAAAATTAAATTTTGGTTTTTAAGGGATTGAGGAATGTGGAAGAAGAAGGATAAGTAGGTTTAGTAACTGCAGGTAGAGTGTTGTGTATTTATAATGGCAGAATCTCATTCAATGTGGCAAAAATCATTTTAAAAATATTGCTAGTGTTGAATGTATGTTTAGTAACAGAACATTGACTGGCGCTTTGTTCACCTGAATTGATTTCTAACTGAACTAACTAAATCAAATTAAAATTAAATATAGTAATAATAATAATAATAAAAGGCCAAAACTAAGCAAAATAATATTTATTCAAAACTTTACTGAACATAACTGAATTAAAGTGAATATAATCTGGAGAGATCATAGCTTAAGTAATAATTACTATGGCTTTTTTTGTTGGATTTAAGGAAAAATGGTTAGTTTAAATGGAATGATTTTAATAGAAGGAGTTTAAATGGAAATTGAATGTTACTATAGTTTGCTCATTTGTTTCCATTTGGTGTTATGCCTAAATTAGTGTTTCTGTATTTTGTTTAATTGTTTATATTTTATGTTATGCCTAGATTGTTTTTTCGAATATTGCATGTTGAGAAAATATTGGGTGCACAAATACGCAAATAGTTCGCGAATACACAAATAATTTCAAATATTTATTTAATGGGATTTTCATGGAAATTTTTAATAGAAGGAGATTGAATGGAAATAAATTGTCACTATATTTTTCTCATTTGTTTCTATTTGGTGTCATGCTTGGATTTAATGTTTCAATATGTTTCTTAAATCTTATTTGGTGCAATACCTAGATTTCGCTCGAATAATGCACGTTGAGAAATATTGGGTGCACACTTGTGTTACTTCATTTTCCCGAAGGGATACAAGAATCCAATATTTTAGTTCCACATCATTGCTTTTGAGGTAACCTAATCATACCTATCAATTTATTAAGTTATAAGTTCAAATTTATTTTAGATTTTTTTACAATCCCTAAAATTCCTCGCACAACTCCCTTCCACAATGACAGTGAATTTTGCACCGTATTTTTTCCCAAGTTCTATCGAGGGATCAGATCATCACCCCTTGGTCCATTTGTAGAAGTACCTTCCAATAACATTTGTGTTATATGAAGAATGGGAAATTTGAAGTTTGATATTTAAGGAATTGAGGAAGGTATAAGAAGAAGGGTAAAAAGGTTTAGTAAGTGCGTGTAGAGTACATTGTATTTATAATGGGAAAATTTCATTAAATGTGGAAAAAATCATTTTAAAAGTATTACTACCGTTGAATGTTTAATTAGTAACTGAAATGTGAATTGAGGCCTTTTTTGCCTGAATTGATTTCTAACTGGACTAACTAAAATGAATTAAAATTAAATATAGTAAAAGATAATAATAAAAGGCCAAAACTAAGAAAAATAGTATTTATTCAAAACATTACTGAACATAACTGAATTAAAGTTCAAATAATCCGGAGAGATCATAGCTGAAATATTAATTACGATGGCTGTTTTGTGTTGGACTTGAGAAAAAAATGGCTAGTTTAAATGGAATGATTTTAATAGAAGGAGATTAAATGGAAATTAAATGTCACTATATTTTGCTCATGTGCTCCATTTTGAGCTATGCCTAGACTTAGTGTTTCTGTATTTTCCTTAATTGTTTCTTTTATGGTATGCCTAGATTTTTCTCGAATATTGCACGTGGAGAAAGCATTGGGTGCACGAATACGAAAATAGTTTGCGAATGCATGCAAATTTTCAAATATTCATTTAATGGGATTTTCATGGAAATATTTTAATAGAAGGAGATTGAATGGAAATGAATTGTCACTATATTTTGCTCGTTTGTTACAATTCGTTATCATGCCTAGATTTAATGTTCCATTATTTTGTTTAATGTTTCTAGATTTTGTTCAAAATAGAAAAAATTAAGCAAAATAATGGAACATTAAATCTAGGCATGACAACAAAATAGAAACAAACGAGCAAAATATAGTGACAATTCATTTCCATTCAATCTCCATTCAATTCGGTATCATGCCTTGATTTAACGTTTCATTGTTTTGCTTAATTTTTTCTATTTTATATAATACCTTGATTTTTCTTGAATATTGCACGTTGAGAAAGTATTGGTTGCCCGGTTGTGTTACTTCATTTTTCCATAGGGGTACAAGAATTCAGTAGTTTAGTTACACGTCATTGTTCATGAGCTAACCTAATCATACCTATCAATTTATTAAGTTATAAGTCAAAATTTATTTTATAAAAAAAATCTAACATCCCCTATCTCAAAATTCCTTTTTTGTTGAATCTTTTCTATTAAAAATTGTTAGCTTTGTTGGTTATGTCAGGGAAGCTGAGGCGAGCGACATCCCCTTACAACTTTCAAGCGGTGATGTCTTAAAATTGGTGGCCTCCTGAGTAGTCTAGCCACAACCAACACGAGTTGCGGTGCTCACGAGTCTCCGATACCCATTTTCCCAACGCACAGATACACACTCCAATGTACCGGAAAAAAACATACTTCAAGTCGCCTATTCTCCGCATAACTCCCTTTCGTAGTGACAAGGAGTTTTGCACCGTATTTCCCCCCCAAGTTCCATCTAGAGATCAAATCATCACCTCTTCGTCCATCCGTAGAAGTACCATCAAACAACATTTATTTATTTATATTGGCAGAATCTCAACAAATGTGGTAAAAATTATTTTTAAAGTATTACAAGTTTTGAATATTTGTTTGGTAATTGAAAAGTGATTTGAGGTCTTGTTCTCCTAAATTGATTTCTAGCTGGACTAACTAATCTGAATTATAATTAAAGCTAGTAGAAAATAATAATGATAAAAGTTCAAAACTAAGCAAAATAATATTTATTTAAAACATTACTCAATAAAACTAAATTAATATGTAGATAATCTGGAGAGATCATAGCTTATGTATTAATTTGGATGGCTGTTTTGTATTGGATTTAAGAAAAAATATTTAGTTTAGATTGAACGATTTTAATAGAAGGAGATTAAAAATGGAAATTAAATGTCCCTGTATTTTTCTCATTTGTTTCCATTTTGTGTTATGCCTAGACTTAGTGTTTCTGTATTTTACTTAATTATTTCTATTTCTTGCTATGCCTATATTTTTCTTGAATATTCCATGTGGAGAAAATATTGGGTGCACGAATACGCAATAGTTCACGAATACACAAAATTTTCAAATATTTATATAATGGGATTTTTATGGAAGGATTTTAATAGAAGGGAATTGAATGGAAATGAATTGTCAATATATTTTACTCATTGTTTCTATTTGGTGTCATGCCTAGATATAATGTTTCATTATTTTCCTTAATTGGGTTAACTTAGAAGTTCTGGTAAAGATGAATTCGTTCAAGAAACAAACTGAAGACACAACAATATTAGTGAGATCTTCTTCTTCTTATTATTATTTAAATGTACTAGTGATGCAATCAGAGGTGTTGGGGTATGTATATCAAATGTGTACAAAATTAAAAATGGACAAATGATATGCTGAAACTTAGGAACACTCGTACTTCTTACAATTACACATAACAGTGTAAAACACCGATTCTTCACTTTAATTAGAAAATAGGAGGGTTCTTAGATTCGAGGAAAAGCTAGTCAAGTTTTTTCTCATATATTATGTTTCATTGGGATTATTGTGTATCAACCCTATTGTGCGAGAATAAGTTCAATTGTTTGAACAAGAAGTGCACGAAGTTGAATGAATTTTCTAAGAAGCACTACTTGTGATATCGTAGAGAACCCAATGCTTATGGAATAAATGAATCTGGCCATTAAAGGAGTTGGGGAAGTCCTGGCATGAAGATAATCTTGACGTTGATATTTAAGTAAGTTAATTTGTTGTGCTTTAATTTTTTACATACAAAAATCCAAATCATGGTGTGAGTACGAGAAATTTTACTAAACAGAAAGCAGTTCAGCTATACAATTGGGGCAATAACTCATTTTGACGTTCAAGACCTACCTTTCATCAGAGGCTAACTTCCGCGGCTCTCCAATTAAAAAATATTTATTTTTTTGTTCTTGATTTTCTAAGCCTCCAGAAGAAAATTTATAGGAACATATAAGTGTAGTTGAAATATTATTTGCAAGATACACCCAGATCCATTACAGGATATGTTAGTTTGAAAAAGTTTATTTCAAAAGCCAAAGTGGACCAAAGAAACATCATGATCCTAGAGGTTATCTTGGGGCCTTCTAGAGAGGCTCGTTATTTTGTTAAGTCAACAGGCTCATCTGGACTAGCCTTGAAACTTGGATGGGTTCAACCCAGTGATTTATTTGTCAAGGAATTAGAGGTTTCTAGTAAGTGTGCTCGGATCAACTGGAATTCAAATAAATTTAAATGGGGGTGTTTGACATCTGGCAGCTTAAATGGAATATATTTAAACTATCATGTTGTCCACCACCATCTTTCTGGAAACAGACATTGAGATGATTCGATTGAGATTGATAATGAAAATACAATAACTTGTGACACAAATGTTTGGAAATGGATTAATTAAATAACTAGATATTGATTTAGTACAAAACCTTACATTAATATTTTTAGTAAGTATAGAAATTTGGATATATACATATATTGTATAATGCTACTAGTTTTTGTGCATAGCATACGTGCAATGCACAAAATGAGCCCCACGTCTCACAAATATTTGTGATATTTGTATTTTATAAAATGGAAAAAAAATTCACACAAATGTTTGTTAGTGTTGAACTTAAAAGTAAAAATATTTAATTGAAATATTAACCAAATTTATGGAAATGGCTCATCTTGGTCTGGAGACCTATCACTCATTAAAGGAAACCTTTTGTGGCTCCCGTGTAAAAGATATAGATAGTTTGTTCTTGATTTTCTAAGACTCAAGAAGAAACTGTTATTTACCAAACACTCAAGCGTGCTCGCGTGACAAATAAGGTTAAACAAACACAATATTCTAGTAGAAAGTATTATTTGCAAGATATAATAAGTTGTGTTTCAAGCAACGTTAGTTTCAAAGAGTTTATTCCAAAAGCAAAAGTAGACCAAAGAAGTATCTTGATCATAGAGGTTGTCTCGGCGCCTTCTTGGGGGACACGTTATTCTGTGAAGTCGTCATATTTATCTAAATTGGCCTTGACACTCGTAAGGGTTTAACCTAGTGATTTATTTGTTATGAATTTGGAAGTTTCTAGCAACTGTGCTCAGATAAACTGGAATTCAAATAGATTGAAATGAGAGTTATTTGAAAGTGGTAGTGTATATAGAACATATTTAAAATACCGTGTTGTCCAACACCATCTTTGTAGAAACATGAATTGACATTGAAAATGGAGATACAATCATTCTTAGCACAGATATTTGGAGATAGACTCATTAAACAAAATAATCAGTTTGGTACAGAACCTTACATTAATATTTTTAATAAGTACAAAATGTTTGAGTGTTTATCATATAATGCTACTTAATGTTGTGCATAGTATACGTGCAGTGCACAAATTTAGCACGGTAATGCACAAAATGTGCCCCATGTTGCACAAATATTTGTGATCTTATATTTTATAAAGTGAAAATATTATTTATGCAAAAGTGCATGTTGTTGTTGAACTTAATAGTTTATATAAAATTAATTAAAATTTTAACTGGATTTAGAGCAATAGCTCGTCTTGGACTTAGGGACCAACCTCTCATTAGAGGCTAGCTTCCGCGACTTCACAGTTTAGATATATTGATGATTTTGTTCTTAATTTTCTGAGACTCGAGAAGAAAATGTAGTTTTTCAAACACTCAAGCCATTGATGTACGCTGTCCACGACCACCTTTCTAAAAGCAGACATTGAGATTGCAAATGGAGATACCATTATTCTTGGTCATTGATGTAATGTCCATTGATGTATGCTGTTATTGTTTTTATTTGTTGGCAACAATCCACCAATTTAATTTTAGAGATTTTTTACACGTGCATCGAGAACTTTTTCTGGAATTCACCATTGATGTATTTATATACTAACTGCTTAACATGCTTGCAAGCACTAAATTATGGTGATGTTTTAAGGATATATATATATATATATATATATATATTTCTAATATTATGCTGTTATATAGGCCCAACAATGTTGATTTTCCATTCTCATTGCCAAATCTACTAGCTGTATATGCATCACCATCTTTCTAAAGAAATCATTGAGATTGAAAATAGAGATACAATTATTCTTGGTATAAATTTTTAGAGATTTATTCACTGAACAAGATAATAAGTTTGGTAAAGAACCTTACATTAATATTTTTAATAAGTACAAATATTCTGATATATACTATACAATGTTACTAATTTTTTACGTGCGATGCACAAATTTAGTACGACAACGCACAAAATGTGCCCCATGTCGCACAAATATTTGTAATATTTATATTTTATAAAGTGAAAATATATGTATGCACAAATATATGTTAGTGTGGAACAAAATTGTAAAATAAAATTATTTTAAATTTTAACTTGATTTAGGGTAATAGCTTGTCTTGGCCTTAGGAACCTACCTCTAATTAAAGCCTACCTTCCGCAGCTTCCCCGTTAAAATATATTGATAGCTTTGTTCTTTATTTTCTGGGATTTAAGAAGAAACGGTTGTTTGTCAAACACTCAAGTGTGCTCTCGTGACAAATAATTTAAAGAAATCTAGTAGAATTTTTTTATTTTCAAGATATACCAAGATCCACTCCATATAATGTTAGTTAGAAAGAGTTTATTCCGAAAGACAAAGTGGACCAAAAAAAGCATCTTGATCCTAGAGATTGTCTCAGGACCTTCTTGTGGGACTTGTTATTCAGTGAAGTCATCAGATTAATCAGGATAGACCTTGACACTCGGAAGGTTCAGCCTAGTTATTTATTAGTTCAGAATTCAGAGGTTTCTAGCAAGTGTGCTCGAATAAACTGGAGTTCAAATAAATTGAAATAGGAGTTGTTTGACACTAGTATCTTAAATGGAACATATTTAATTTATCATTTTTTCCAACACCATCTTTCAAGAAGCAGGCATTAAGTTGATTCAGTTGAGATTGAAAATGGAGATACAATAACTCTTGGTGCAAATGTTTTGAGATATATAGATTCATTAAACAAATAATTAATTTTGTGCATAGCCTTGCATTAATATTTTTAATAAGTACAAACATTTCGATACATACAATATAATGCTCCTAGTTGTTGTGCATATCATACGTGAAATGTACAAATTTAGCACGATAACCCACAAAATGAACTCAATTCGCACAAATATTTGTAATTTTTAGATTTTATAAAATGGAAAGTTACATACAAATGTTTGTTAGTGTCGTACCGGACAGTAAAAATAAGCTTAATTGAAATAATAATATATATTTTTCAATAAATCGTCTTGATCTTAGGGGCCTACCTCTCTTTATAGTCTACCTTCTATAGAACACCTGTAAAATATTTCGATAGTTTTGTTCATGATTTTTTGATTCAAGGAGAAACTGTTGTTTGTCAAACACAAAAGCGTGCTCTCATGACAAATAAGTTTAAAGAAACATATAAGTCAAGCAGAAAAAATTATTTGCATGATGCACCAAAATCCATTCCCGGAAAAGTTAGTGAGAAAGAGTTTATTTCAAAAGCAAAAGTGGACCTAAAAAGCATCTTGATCCAAAACTAGGTTTTTTGGGCCTTCACGAGGGATTTGTTATTCATATATATATATATGTATGTATCTGGATTAGCCTTGACACTTGGAAAGGGGTTCAACCCTGAAATTTATTAGTCAATAATTCGGAGGTTTCTAGCAAGTGTGTTCGGATAAATTTGAATTCAAATAAATTGAAATGGGTTTGGCACTGGTAGATTAAATTGAACATATTTAAACTATCATTTTGTCCACAGCTATCTTTCCGGAAGCTAGCATTGAAGTGATTTGGTTGAGAATGAAAATGGAGATGCAAAAATTCTTGACACAAATGTTTGGAGATATATTCATTAAACAACAAGATGCACAACATGCATTCAATGCACAAATTTACCATGATAAGGCACAAAATGAGCCCATACCACACACTTATTTGTTATCTTTATATTTTTTAAATAAAAAATATAACTACATGCAAATGTTTGCTAGTGTTGAAGTTAGCACTGAAAAATATTAATTGAAATATTCAGTAGATATAGAGTATACCACATGTATGCTTTGCATTTACTTTATTTGCACTTGGAAAATAAAGAGATTTAGATTGTATCTTGCATGATAAGGAATTTTGAACCATATTGGACGGTAAGAAAATGAATAAATTGTTATACTTTGATTCATAAGAGTATTTAAATTTACTTAGGTATTAGTTTTAGAAGATTATGTAGTAGTTATAGAAATGAACAAATATTTTAAAAATATCCATATTTTTCATTATTTTATTCGAACCATCAGCAAAATTAGAACACGTACTCATTAATAAATTATGTTAATATATGTGCGTTATATATATAGAATAGGCCATGAATCTGATGACTAAATAACGAATCCCTCGAGAATGCCTGAGACAACCTCTTAGATCAGGATGCTTTTTAGGTCCACTTTTGCTTTTGGAATAATAGTGAACACACTATTAAAACTAAAATGAATATATCTTAATGAATTGGAAAATTAAGGAAAACATATAATGGTGAGAAAAATATTATATAAGCACTAAGAAATTGATTCATGAACAAAAATGAGGGAAATAACTATCTTGATAAATATTGTTCAATTTTGAAACATGAACTATAACATTGTTTCCATTTGATAGATAAAGTTTGCATAAAGTTAGAGCATTCCATGAACTAAAGGTGTTGAAACTTAAAAGTTAGGGAATAAGTACCCTAGTTAATTCCTACTGGTATATAAATATTTTCAGTAAATAAGGCATGTTATTCTGGCTCCCAGCCTCTTATTTTCTCTATACACTCAAATACATATACTAATTTTTTTCACCGAAGGAGGTACATCTATCCCTCACCGAAAACCTCCAGATCATTGAATTCCTTCATCCAAGATCTCCCATCTTTCCAGAATAGCAATCACATTGTAACACCTAGTGGGTAAACTAATCAACATCCTTAAAAGCTAGTTGTTTAAAAGTATATCCGTTGTCGAAAGTTGATTTAAAATTTTATATATTCTTAAAGTAGTTGTGTTTCACTTAGGAAGCATTTCTATGAATTTATTTCTATTGTAAATGACCTAATGTTATATGAATGTCTTAGATTTTATCTAAGGAAATCTAAATCATAAAAATTACTTATTTCTATTACTACTTCATCAATTTTAAAGTACATTAATTATGACATTTCTACTAATTGAACTTTCCAGAATTGAGGAAGGAATGAATATTTGCATGTGTTTGAAACCCTGCTGCTAGATCTCAAAGAATGTGTAACGTTAGTTCCTAGTGTTTCACCTGTATTTATTATTCCTTTAAATTAGTTTTAAGATTTTAAATTTGGCCAATTAGTATCCAAATTAAATTGAAAATCAAGGTTGGCTACCTCATAAAATTTATCCTTTGATAATTCCCATATTATTTTTTATGTCATGCAAAACTATGGATAAACTAAAATACTATTCTAAAACGAGTAATAATTACAAAATATTTTCATTTGAATAATACATAACAAGAATTTACTGTGCATAAAGCAATGCATAATTGGTGCATATTGCCAATAATAAATAGCAAGTATGATTTTCAAAATTGTATTCCCTTATTGTCCCTATATAGTGTTCAAATTTTCATTATTCAATGTTTTTACATGTGATTTCCTCCCAATTATTTTTCCTTATAAAGCCAACTTACATACGTTGAATGTGAATCCCCAAAATTAATCTTTATTATATGTTCACACATTTTGTAGGGCCAATTCATCTAAAATGTTAAAAAGGAAAAACTGACACTCGTATATATTGTTACATATTTGACTAGGAGTACTTCCATAACGAGAAGTTCCAATTGATCGCATAATTTTGGAGATTTTTGTTTATGTGATGTGCATATTATGTGCATGGGTAAAAAAAGATGCCTAAAATCTAGGTCGGTAGTAGTGAGAAGTACTAGAAAATTCAGCAAATATTTCTTGGTGGGAAGGTTCATGATATCCAAAACCCACCAATGAAATACAAAATAAAACCCAATCGTAATGTGTGTGCGTGTCTATATATATAGCCCAAAATAAGCACAACATTTATTATGAAAAGAACTCATGGTCAAATTTGATGTTCTTTTAAAGGTGAATTCATTCAAGAAATAAATTAAAGACATAACAATAATAGTGAGATGTTCTTCTTCTTCTTTAAATATACTAGTGATGCAATCAGTTGTGTTTGAGTATGTATATCAAATGTGTACAAACGGGTAAAATGACTAATGATATGGTGAAACTTATGAACACTCATCTTTCTTACATGTACACATAAGAGGGTAAAGCAATGATTCTTCACTTTAATTTTAA
>JAULKM010098647.1:0-11005 GCA_032355605.1 Rubia tinctorum
AATCCAATGCTCCCAAGGAACTAATTAAGCTAAATACATACAACCCATAACTAATCTACAAAAACTATGAAAAGAAATAAGAAGAGAAAATGGAAATCTAATTAAGCTAAATATGCACGGTTTGGGCATTGGGCGCGTGGAGCGCGGGATTCTGGACCGGGGCACGCGGGATTGAAGCGCTGGTGTGCGGAGGCCGCTCGGGAGCTCGCGCGTTGGGGTGGACAGGGCGCTCGGCCACTTTGGCTGGCCGCACATTTCTGAGCCGGGGGCTTGTCTTCCTCATCATTTTGGGTGCGCGGCCGCGCGGTTGAGCGCCCGGGTTGGGCGCCCGGCCGGTCGGCCGGCCGATCTTCGGTTGGTCACCACAGGTGAACCATTGATCCGATTCGGGAGTTCTTGTAGTCGATTTCATAGTGTTGGAGAAGAGAAATCCAATGGTCCCACCCTCAGAGGTTGGTTCTTCTTGGATTTTTCCCAGAACTTGGTTCAAACTTCCGAATCACAGTTCCTCCGCTTCTTTGTCTTCTACCACATTTTGACTCGTGGCCTTCAATCTTCTACCATCCTTTCAAATAACCTTCAATACAATACTCCAAAGTTCTTACGATCAATCTACAAATTAAGCTTACAAAAAGGAATCTATATGCTCTTAAGGACCAAAAATCCATTAGACTCAACCTAGGTTGCAAAATGAAGGATTTATATATGAAAACCGAAAATGGTTATTTAAACCCCTTATGATGTAAACCTACCTAAATCTAGCAATATTCCAACAAAAAGATAACAAAAGTGATGTTAAATGTTTCAGAAAATACATGCATTTGACAACTCATCAATAGGGTAAAAAACACAAATTTTTTCTAGTATTTTTTACTTGGGCTAAATTCGTAGGTCACTATAGTGGATCATAAGTCTCAAAATTAGGCCTTAAAAATAACTGGATCCTTTCTCAAATATTGGAAGGGCAAAATCCAACTTCCTTTCTCCTTTGGCTCCTCACTGTGAGTTTTTTTTATACAAATTTGGCCGTGAACAATCTAGACATGTTATGAATAATGAAATGCTCATTAGAAATAAACTATATTTGTGATAATTAATTATTTCACTATTCATTTACCCTAGGGGAACACTATGTAATTACCCCCTAAATTTTTCTATAGATACCCCCTAAGAGGATGAACAAAATACACCTCTCATTCTCACTTTATCTCATCCTTATCTTCTTCTCCATTCTCTTCATCTATTTTCTATAACAAGTTCCTTACCACTTTGTTAATTAGTGCAATGTTAATGATTTTCTTAACATGTTATCAGCACGATCACTCTCTGCCTTCATCAAGTAAGTTAAAAACACAGATATAATAAACCATTTACTAATACTTTTATGCTTGTTATTATGCACTAAAACTTTAATGATTGTTATTATTGTTTCATAACAACATATTACTATATACATGAGCCTTTTTCACCTTATGGTAATGTGATGTGATTTATAATTATTAACTTTCTAACTGTCCAAATTTCAAACTACATAACACCATATTACTATATACAGGAGGCTTTGACGCTTTATGGTAATGTGATGTGATTTATAATTATTAACTTTCTAACTGTCTAACTTTCTAAATACATAACACCATATTACTATATATAGGAGACTTTACCACCTTATGGCAATGTGATGTGATTTATAATAATTAACTTTCTAACATTCTATCTTTCTAACTACATAACACCATGTTTCTATACACAGAAGGCTCTGCCACCTTATAGTAAAAATGGTGTGATTTGCATGTAACCAATCTTTAATTGCATCATTTTAATATTTCTATGATTTAATATGTTTGTCTATTTTTACATCTTATTTGATGACATTGCACTGCAAATCTACTCTTAACATTTAACTACAATTAATTAATATAATGGGTATAAAACGGCTATATTTTCAACGGTTATAAATGACTATATTTTACACTATAAATACGAAGACATCCAATGATACAAAACCACATTTTCCCTTCTACCTTTTTTAAATTCACTCTCAATTCACTAAATTTGCCAATAAAATGTCTAGACTAATATTAATCTTTGCTGCTGTAATGATTTTTGTATTACATGTTATTATTCTCACTGTAGATGTTTCACCTGAAAAACTTCATTCTTCTTCACTAATAGTCAGAATCTTGTATTTCTCTTTATTTATTACAATTATTGTAGACTTTTTTTTTGAATTAAATCTAATGAATAATTTTATTTTATCCTATTAGTTATCATCATGTCAAACCTTGTAAAGCTTGAATTCAGTCCACTTGACATCAGTGGAAACAATTACATGCCTTGGACTATAGACAGTGATATGCACTTGGAGTCAACTGACCTCCTTCAAACAATCAAAAAAGGGAATAACTCATCAAGGACAGACGAGGCAAGATCTTTAATCTTCCTTTGCCAACACCTTGATGGGAGCCTAAAAAATGAATATCTCACTGTGAGGGAGCCAATTGAGTTGTGGAGAAATTTGAAAGAAAGATTCGGTCACCAAAAGGATGTAATGCTCCCTATTTACCGCAATAACTGGAACAATCTATGGTTCCAAGGCTACAAAAAAGTCAGTGACTATAATTCTGCAATGTTTGGAATAGTAACCTGTTAGAATTTTTGTGGGTTACAGTAACTGATAATGAAATGCTGGAAAAAAATCTATCTACTTTCCACGCATCAATTGTGACCTTGCAACAAGAATACCATGTGCGGGGTTTTAAAATATATTCTAAACTTAGTACTTTCCTCCTCATTGCGGAGGAGAATAATTAGTTACTAATGAAAAATCATCAATCTCGCCCGACTAGCTCAAAAGCATTTCCCGAAGCAAACACTGTTAACTGCAACAAACCTGAATGCAATAATTTTTTTTAGGGTCGAGAGATATGTTAAGGTCATGGACGAGGTCGAGGTCATGTTCATAGGTACAGACGCGGTCGAGGTGGTTACAACTTATCCTATAAGTCTGGTAACTACCATCACAAGAGGCAACAATACGAGAGGAACCATGAAAGTACCCATTAGAGGGGAAAAGATGCCAGTTCATCAAACAGTTCTAGAACTTCTTGTTATAGATGTGGCGGTAAAGGGCATTGTTCTAGAGTCTATAGAGTCCCGAAGCACTTATGCGAACTCTACCAGGAGTCCATAAAAGAAAAGGGGAAGGAGGTCAACATTAATGAATCCACTCATCTTGAAGCATCCAATTTTGTGATGATTTCATCGATACAGTTGGTTATTTAGCTGAATAATGGTAAAACTAAAAGAAACTAAAACTAAAAGAAAAGGAATTGTAAAACTATTATTGAGAATGAAGCTAAATGATCTAATGTTTATCTCTTATATATATAGCAATGAATGGTTTTTCTTTAAAGATCTTCTTTTGTCTAAATAATTATCTTTCTTATCAAAATTTGGTTTGCTTTTGGTTAAAGTGGTGAAATTGATAAAGCTAATCATGAAGCCAATCAAAGGATTAAAAGTGAAAAAAATTGCATACTCGATTGTGGAACAATGCACAATATATTAAAGGATAAAATGTTTTTCTCAAAACCAACACAAACCATTGTGAATACAATATCAGGTCATGTACATTTGATTGAAGGAGTTGGTGAGGCAAACTTTACGTTGCCAAATGACACAATGTTTGCAATAAATGATGCCTTATTTTCGCCCAAGTACAAATGAAACTTGTTGAGTTTCAATGATATATATTCTCATGAATTTGATACTTAGTCTATAACTAAAGGTACCATGAAATATATGTTTCTTACAATGTATAAATCTGGAAGGAAACAGATACTTGAAAAACTACCAATGCTCCATACTGGATTGCATAACACACATATAAATGTAATTGAATCAAATACGGTAGTTATTAAACATTGAATATTTACCATATGGTATGATCGGCTGGGTCATCCTAGTTCAACTATGATATGAAGAACTATTGAAAATAGACATGGGCATCCATTGAAGGACCAGAAAATCCCTCATGGTATTTTTTTTTCCAATTTAAACCTTGTTCCCTTGGAAAACTAATCATAAGGCCTTCACCGGGAAAGGTTGAAATAGATTCACCTGCATTTCTTGAACATATTTAAGGTGATATATGTGGACTTATCCTACCACCATGTGGACCATTTCGATACTTCATGGTTTTGATAGATGCCTCTAGAAAATGGTCATAAGTATACCTGTTATCAACTCAAAATATGACATTTGTTAATTACTAGCTGAGATAAGAAAATTGAGAGCTCCATTTCTTGATCATAGGATCAAGAAAATTAGACTTGATAATGTCGGTGAATTCACATCCCAAACATTTGATGATTATTGTATGTCAGTTGGGATTGTTGTTGAGCATCCTATTTCTCATGTACACACACAAAATGGTTTGGCTAAATCACTGATCAAACGTCTCCAACTCATTGCTATACCATTGATAATGAGAACAATGCTCCCTACTTCAGTATGGGGTTATGCAATATTACATTCTACAACATTGATTCACATCAGGCCAAGTGCATACCATAAATACTCCCCACTAAAACTTGCGTCAGGTCAAGAACCAAATATATCTCATCTAAGGATTTCTAGTTGTGTTGTTTATATGCATATTGCACCACTTCGATGAACAAGGATGGGGTCACAGAGAAGTCTTGGCATTTATTAAGGCTTTGAAAGCCCAATCTATTGTTAGATACCTTCAACCTCAAACTGTGAATAGTTGTACAACTCGTTTTGCTGATTGCCATTTTGATGAAGAAATTTTCCAGCATTAGGGGGGAAAGAAGTGATGCTAAGTATTATGTGTGGGATGATCCCTTTTTGTAGAAATATTGTGTAGATCAAGTTGTTAGGATATGTGTCCCTGATAATGAAGTTCATTCAATTCTTACCTTTTGTCATTCTTATGCATGCAGCGGTCATTTTGGGGGCGAAGATGACCACAAGGAAAGTCCTAAAAAGTGGTTTTTATTGGCCTACATTGAATAAACATGCATTCACGTTTTGCTCATTTTGCTGATTACCATTTTGATGAAGAAATTTTCCAGCATTAGGGGGGAAAGAAAACAGCCAGAAAGGGAAATTACCTGGCCTGTACGAATATTTTTGCATCTTAATCCTTATACAAAAGAGTGTGATGGAAAATTCCGAAGGATTTTTCATTTGAAAGACATAGGAAATCAACTTCTTGATGCATTTACTGACACAAAGAGAGGGACTAAATCTCACATACCAGCTGAGAATGCTCCAGCTCAAATTGAAGTCCCGAAAGGGAAAATTGAAAACAAAGTCACTCATGAAATCACAACACGCCTGAAACATGGAAGACCACTTGGTTCCAAAGATAAAAATCCTCCAAAAATAAAAGAAATGGGAAAACAAGATGGCCTTAAAATGGAGGAATATATTCCTGTAGAAATACGAAATGAGGAAAATCGAGAAATGTCAATTAATTATGCCAATACATGATGCATTCTCTTACAGTTTGGCATGCGGGATGAAAATAACGGAGATCCCTAACCACAGTGTGTTACCGAGTGTAGAAGTAGACACAATTGGACTGAATGGAAAAATGCTATTGAAGTTGAATTAGACTTGGTTAACAAGCGCAACGTCTTTGGGCTTATAGTACTCACGCCTGAAGATATGAGACCTGTTGGATACAAATGGGTATTTGTGTGAAAAATCAATGAAAAGAACGAAATTGTGAGATACAAGGCTCGACTTGTTGCACATGGTTTTTCTCAAAGGCCTGAAATTGATTTTGAGGAAATCTATTACCCTGTCATGGATGGAAATTACATTCAAATTCCTTATCAGTGTAGTAGTTCATGAGAAACTTAATAAGCACCTTATGGATATTGTTACCGTGTACTCATACGAATTGCTTGATGCTAAAATTTACATGAGGATCCCTGAAGGATTCAAAATGCATGAAGCATTAAGTTCAAAGCCTAGAGAATGACATTCAATCAAATTACAAATATCATTATATGGATTTAAGCAATCCAGACGCATGTGGTATAACTGACTAAGCGAATATTTGTTACAAAAGGGGTATGCAAATGATCCTCTTTGTCCCTGCATGTTCATCAAGAAAACAACATCAGGATGTGTGATTATTGCTGTCTATATTGATTATTTAAATATCATTAGGACAAATGAGGAGATCTTGGAAGCAATCTCTTACTTAAAGAAAGAGTTCGAGATGAAAGACTTTAGGAAAACAAAATATTATCTCGGTTTGTAGATTGAGCACTTACAAAATGAGATACTTGTGTATCAATCAAATTACATGAAAAATATATTAAAGAGAATCAATAAGGATAAATAAAATCCATTGAGTACACCAATGGTCGTTAGATCCCTTAAGTTGGAAAAGGATCCATTTCGTCTATGTGAGAAATCTAAATAGATTCTTGGTCCAGAAGTACCATATTTCAGTGGAATTAGAGCTCTGATGTATCTCGCTAATGGTACTCGACCTGATATAGCTATTTTTGTAAACCTATTTGCGAGATTCAGTTCATCTCCTACTAAAAGACACTGGACCGGAATTAAGCCTGTATTTCGTTACTTTCAAGGAACAATTGATCTTGGATTATTGTGTCCCAACAATACGAAACTAGATTTTATTGGCTATGCAAATGTGGTAGTTGAGAATGAGAAAGGTGAAATTGTGCCCACTTGTGTCCAAAATGGGTGGCGAGTTTGCATTGACTACTGGAGGCTAAATGCGGTAACCCAGAAGGATCACTTCCCTTTACCATTCAGTGATCAAATGCTCGAGTTTCTAGCAAGTCATCCATACTATTGCTTCTTGGATGGGTACACAAAGTATTTTCAAGTAGCCATAGTATTGTAGGATCAAGAGAAAACCAAATTCACGTGCCCCTTTCGTATGTTTGCTTACCGGCGTATGCCTTTTTGGCTATGTAATGCCCCTGCTACTTTCCAAAGGTGTTTGGTAAGAATTTTCTTGGATTTTTTTGAAAAGTTTGTTGAAGTATTCATGGATGATTTCACCGTTCATGGTAATTCTTTTGACAATTGATTTGCGAATTTAAGACAAGTTCTTAAGCGTTGCATTGATACTACTTGTGTTAAATACTGAGAAAAGTCATTTTATGTTAGAACAAGGCATTGTCTTAGGCCACATTGTCTCCTATAAAGGTATTAAGGTAGGCAAGGTTAAGATAGACAAAATTCAAACTTTGCCTTACTAATGTGCGCGAAGTGTGCCCTTTTCTTGGTCATGCAGGATTCTACCGCTGGTTCATAAAGAACTTCTCAAAAATTGCATGTCCTTTGTGGAAGTTCTTTCAAAAGAAGCTGAAATTTGTGGTTGACAAGGGTTGTAAAGAGGCCTTCAATTTATTTAAAGAAAGGCTAGTTTTGGCCCCTATCATTCAACTCCCAATTGGTCCATACCCTTTGAAATCATGTGTGATGCAAGTGATTAAGCCTTCGGAGCGATGCTTGATCAAAGAGTGGGGAGGGTTCCTCACGCCATCTAATATGCATCCATGACTCTCAACGAGACCTTAAGGAACTACTCCACCATAGAAAAAGAATTTCTATCGGTGGTATTTTCTTTTGAAAATTTTTGAACTTGTTTACTTGGTACCAAAGTAATTGTATACATTGACCATGCAATACTTTGTCACTTGATGATAAAGAAAGAGGCCAAGCCGAGATTTATTAGGTGGATCTTTCTTTTGAGCAAGTTTGACATGGAGGTACGAGACAAGAAGGGCACGGAGAACCTTGTTGCCGATCACTTAAACTGGTAGGTTCCATGCCAAGAAGTTGAGGTAAAGTCACCAATGTAGGAGCAAACACGGGAAGAGTTCCCGATGAAAAATTATTTGCAATCGGGAACCTTCAATTGTGGTATGCCGACATTAAAAATTTCCTTGTCTCCGGTAAATTTCCTTCCAATTTTACAAAGGCTCAAAAAGATAAGCTAAGAAGTGATGCTAAGTATTATGTGTGGGATGATCCCTTTTTTTAGAAATATTGTGTAGATCAAGTTGTTAGGATATGTGTCCCTGATAATGAAGTTCATTCAATTCTTACCTTTTGTCATCCTTATGCATGCAGTGGTCATTTTGGGGCAAAGAGGACCGCTAGGAAAGTCCTAAAAAGTGGTTTTTATTGGCCTACATTGAATAAACATGCATTCACCTTTTGCAAATTTTGTGATCAATGTCAAAGAGTAGGGAATAATTCTTCTAGAAATGAAATGCCTCAAAGAGCTATGTTGTATTGTGAAATTTTTTATTTTTGGGGCATTGATTTTATGAGACCTTTTCCTAACTCTTGTGGCTTTACATATATTCTTCTTGTCGTCGATTTTGTGTCAAAGTGGGTTGAAGAGAAACCCATTAGGACTTATGATTCTAAAGTGGTTGCATATTTCTTGAAAGATAACATCTTCTCCAGGTTTGGGGTCCCTTAAGCCTTAATTAGTGAACGTGGCACCCATTTTTTCAATCGGACAATAGACACATTCTTGAAGAAGTATGGCGTCACAAACAAGACATCCTCCACCTATCACCCAAAACCAATGGCCAACCCAAAGTTTCCAATAGGGAAATAAAGTCCCTTCTTAAAAAATGGTTAACCCTAACTGGAAGGATAAGAGTTCTCGATTGAATGATGCCTTGTGGGCATATAGGATGGCTTACAAGACACAAATGGTATGTTACCATACTGTTTGATCTTTGGGAATCCATGCCATTTACCTGTGGAAATAGAGCATAAGGCGTATTGGGCGGTCAAGAACTTCAACTTTGATATAGATGAGGCTGGTTTGCATAGGAAATTACAATTGTAAGAGTTGGAGGAAATACAGAGAGAATCCTATGAGAATGCCAAAATCTACAATGAAAAAACAAAGGCTTTGCATGAAAAGATGATCAATAGGAAGGAGTTTGATGTGGGTTAAAAGGTCTTCCTTTTTCAATCTCTCCTTCGCCTATTTCCCGATAAATTGAGATCTCAGTGGATCAGCCCTTTTGATGTGGTAAAGGTGTTCCTGCATGGTTTGGTGGAAATCTTGGATCGAGCTAAGTCCAATTCCTTCAAGGTTAATGGACACCGTTTGAAACCTTACCACGAGAGTTTTGTGCTGGAAAAGGAGAAGATGTTGATCTTCTTGATCCGGTTTGTGAGAGAGCCCCAAGAAGGGTGGTAAGTCATGCTGATGACACAGAATAAACTTGGTTTTGATCATCCAGATCGTGATTCGTGACTTTTCATTGATGATGTTTCAATTTATTTTTTGTCATTATTTTAACTATTTTGCCTTGTTCTTTTCACGGGTGTGTTTTTCCATTATTTTGTAGCAAAATAGGTTGAGCATTGGTGAGTCGACTACAATTTTAGAGGGAAAAAATTGGCCATGGAAAAAACAGAATCAAAAAAATTCAGAAACAAAGGGCTGGCCATCGGAAGTTGAGAGCTGCCCCGTCCGCGCGGGCCTGCAGAAAAAAATGAAAAGAAAAAATGTGAAAGGAGATCAGTACTGCAAGCTTCCTCGTTCACGCAAGAGAAGCCCCGCCCACACGGGCAATATATATATATTAAAATTTTATTGTTTTAAATATTTTTTAATTTCTAACTTTTAAAAAAATCTTACTTTTCCCCCCTTACTCTCTTCTCTTCTCCATTTCTTTCTTCCCCTTCTCCTCTCTTCTCCATTTGAAGAACTCTCCCAACATCCATTTCCATTTTTCCCGAATTTCACCATTCCCTAGCCAACATATTCATCCTTTCCACCAATATTCCACACTTACCCACCTCCCTACACTCCTCTCCAGTCATACAATCCATCCTCCAACCCATTAAATCTCCAAATCCAATTTTTCCCCAAGAACCCTAACTTTTGGGGATTTTTGCTATTGGGATGAATTGGTCACTTGGGAAGCAATGAATTTCTTGGACTTACTTGGAAAGGTGTTCTCCCTAGTCACCCTCTTCACAATTTTGGTAAAGCTACGTCTCCTACAAATTACCATTGTGATTGGTGTAATTTTTTTTGAAGAATCTTGTTCTTGTCTTGTGGTTGGTTTGGGATGCGGTTATTGTGCTTAGTTGATTTAAGTTGTTGGAAATTTTGTGGTGATGTGCTATATCGTCAATTGCTTGTGGATCCTTGGAGCTATTTGTTCTTGGAACTTGGTGAAATTTTGTTCTTTACCACTAGGAATAGTTTTTGTGAATATTTGCTTGTTGTGTTGAATGGTATTGTGGAGCATTGCTTACTATGGTGATTAAGAATTTTTGGGGGAATCATCACTTAAATAGTTCGTAAGTTATTTTTCCCTTTCCCTTTAACCTGAAACTTGTTGCCTCGAGTGTTTTACATTAAGGGCAATGTATGATTTTAAGTGTGGGGTAAGGGGTTAATGATTTACATGTATATAAATTTCTACTTTTGATTGGAAAAACATTGGAAAATAATTGAAAATTTGAAAATTTTAAATAGAAAATGAAAAAGAACAAAAAAAAAATGCAAACCCGCTAAGTTGAAAATCCGAGAGGGCAATTTTGGCAAAATTTGGGGCCCGGATAAGCAAAAAATTTGAAAGGATGGCCGAGGCAAAAATGAGAGGCTAAATGTGTGGGTGAGATATGAGACAAAGAAACATGATGTGTGGCTAGGATGAAAACACAAAAGGGCTCCTAGGAAAAATGAGAGAAAGAGAAAAGAAAATATTACAATTCTACTCATTTTCTGGCATTGGAGTCATAAGCTTGTGGTTGATATATGGATGAATAGAGTAGCATAACATCATAGGACTTCTTTGGATTGGGTAACTTAGCAAGAAAATGAAGCGGGGTTAGTAATTCTTGATTCTTTGTGTAGTTCATTTTGGTTGATATATTGGTATGAAGTGAAGTGTATGCTTGAACTTCTCATATGGTTTTGACTTCATTTTATGCAATT
>JAULKM010098658.1:0-26921 GCA_032355605.1 Rubia tinctorum
GGCTAGACGCTTATAAGTCGAGTTGAGTGTACCCTGCGGGCTAGACGCTGCAATTCGTGCAACACAAGTGGGTTGGGTGAGATCCCCATTTGGTTAAAGATCCAATTTTCCGCAATCCAGAGTCTTCGCAAGAAGATTCATATCATAAACATTGATTGAAATGTACAAAACATTAAAAAAAATAACATATAAAAATCAAACTACTATCAAACATCAAAAAATCAAATCAAATATCAAGAAAATACATCTAAATATTACTGAAAACACATATTATCAACAAAATGATAGCAACCACATAAACATTGACTGGAACTAGACATTAGCAAACTACATATGAATGTCAAATGAAACTGAAACCTCAACAAAATACATCTAAATATCAACTGAAATAACTTAAACATCAGCAAAATTTATAAATTTATATACATGCATAAAAATTAGTAACAGGTATAAAAACATCATCAACTATAGTAAACATCATTCACAGCCATGAAATTCAAGAAAAAATACCCAAAATATCATAAAAATGAGTAGGTTGGACAAAAATACCTTTAAATATTCTAAGAGCCATTAGAAACATAATTTCACAATACAAACGCCACAAACATCTTTAAAATTGACAGATTTAATCTACTGAAATCGAAAATAAATTTAAAAAAATTAGGGTTACAAATTTTTAAAAAAAACAATAAATTAGAATAAACTCACCAAAAGAGAGTCGCGCATATGCATGTTCAATTGGAGAAAATCATGCAGAAAAATGGATAGAAGATGAGAAAATCAAGAAGATGAAGAGGAGAGAGAAAATAAGGGGAGAGTGCAGGAAGAAAGATGCGAGAGAAGAGAGACAAATGGAAAGGAAAATGGCAAAAAAATCAGCTGGGTATATTTCATAGTCTAAAATATTTACACGCAAGTCCCTCAAATTTTTTCCATTTTAAAAAAAATCATCCCATTTTTAAATTTTATTAATTACATATTGACCAAATTAGATAGTCGATTTAAAACACAAATTTGTATTTATTATTTCATTTGTATATAAGTGGTTGATTAGTGACATTATTTTTATCCAATAAATATATATTTTAAAAAAAATTAAACTAATCCCTCTGTCCCAGGCATTTTACACACTTTTGGTCAACTTTCTCATGTCATATTTGACCAACGATAACTTGAGTTACGTATACTAACGTTGTGTTAAAATTATATATTTAGAAAATACATCATGCGTAGAATCCAATAATATCTCACATAATGATATTGGTGCCCATAAACTAGTTAAAATTTGTGGTCAAATGTGTTTTGAGAAAGTTGACCAAAAAGTGTGCAGATTCAAGTGGGGCGGAGGAAATACCTATTTACAAATATTTATTTTCATTTAGAGACTTATAAAATAAATCTCCTCTAAATTTATAGGTTTATGATTTAAATAGTTGGATAACTATGAACAGTATGGCATGAGATGGAAGTTTTAAAAAATCAACTTGATTTTGGCTGATATATAATGTGTGTTTAATTGGAAACTTTCACGGGGGTAATTTTTTTAAGGGGAGATTATATATCAACTAAATTACATAAAAACATCCTACTCTACAAGAAAAATGATTTTTTACTTAGGTCTTTTTACCTTGTTATTTTTATTTTTTTCAAATAACTAAGATAAAAGGTTATTTTACCTCGATTTTAAAAAAAAGAAAAATTTTCAATTTTATTTTACTTTGGTTAAAAAGTAACTAAGTTAATGGTAGGTTATTTACTTCTTTATTTTTTAACCGGAGTAATAAGTTATGAAATCAAAGTAAATGAAGTAACCGAATGGTATGCGACGTCGCTAACGTTGTATTATCAAATGGCCGACTTCATAATATATGTCAGTATTATCGAAGTCATATGTGATGGACAATCAGTGTCAGTTATTGTTCGAAAAAACCGATTATGAAAAAAAATAGGGGAAAATTTATTTTCTTGTTTGAAAATGAATGATTTTTTTTCATTTATATGCGAGTCTAATTTAATTTTTTTATTTGATAGTAATTGAAAAATAAGGTTTCATAGTTATTGATAGTAATTGATGGTAACCCAAATGATTGATAGTAATTGATAGTAACCGAAGTTATGGCAAATAAATTAACCAAATTATTAGTGTACAAAAATTCACATGAACTATATTAAATACAAATATTCTCAATAATAATAATGTTGTTGTTCTTCCAATACTATATCAAAAAACTCATAAGTACAAAAATTTAATAATGTGTGTCATTCACAATCGTGACTTGACCACTATGCAGAGGACATAGCATCAAGCGGCTCAAATAAGATTTCATCTCCAATAGAAAAGACGTTGACAGTAAGAAACGGTTCAAAACCCTTTGGGACAGGGTCTTACTCTTCCTGCTAATCGAGTAGCTCATGTGTCGTTCGGATATATTGCACCTCAGACCAACGATGGTTTTCTAACTTGGTAGGCATACTACCATCCCCCTCGAGATGTACTAGATCATAAACAAAAAAATAGTTTGGTTGGAATTATTAAGAAAAAATAAATGTTAAATGAAACATAAGTTACGTGTATTAGCAAGTTAGGACTTACCATTGAGGGGTTTATCCCAGAGTTTTGTTGCGACAAGATGCAGTTAAAACATGGACGATCCAATGACATGGTATAGTGATCTACATCTATAACCGAGTCAGGAAACATACTACTTGTTCCCCTAAACTGTAGAAAAATAAATAAAAAATTGATAATTTTTCAAAAGTACTCTAATAAAATAAATGTAACAAACTAAACAGAAATCGCTCACCTCAAAGTTGGCACGACTGGATTCACCATTGCTAGTAATGCATCCTGAATTTCATAGCAAAGAAATAAAATAATGGTACATGATAAGTCATTGGGATTTGCACGGGAACTGAGTACGTGCGTTCTCGACCATGGTTCGCAACTACTATCGGTCATAACAAAAACATGTGACCAAAATCGCATCTATGCCTGTCTAAAACATATTGATTACTAACATGTAAAAACAACGTCAGTCCGCAACCAGTTATAACGACACCACAACCGACTAGTTACCAGCTCCGCATTCAAACTAAAACCCTAAACCCCTATGAATGACCGACTCGAATAGCCGACTTTGGTTAACACTCGACAACACTGAATGTTAACCAATTGGTGATCGATGCCGCATGCATCGAGAAATCCTAATCGAACACATTCATATATATATATATGAATAAATATAACACACATAACAACCAAAAATATGAATATTATGATTAAAGAACAATCAGAAAAATAACTTGACATAAAAAAACAAATTACACAAAATTTGATTGCAAACAAATTATAACTGCAACTTAACAACAAATTAGAAAACAAGGAAGTAATTCATATTGAATGTAGATCCTAAAAGTAGACATACCTCTTCAAATTTGTGAGCAAAATGAGTGGAAGAAGAATGGGTGGGAAACCATGAACAGTTTGAACAAATTCTGAAGTTGGTCTCTCTCTATATATCGAGGTCATGAAACAATGTCGTTTTGAATCGTAGGAAAATCTATCAAAAATGTGCGACGTCGGTCGCTCTATTAGTTGGACCGATAGGATATTATTACAAGACCGACGTCGGCCATATTTAGTTTGGGCAATATTGTTTTGGCCCACTAGCCTAATAAATTTGTCCACCGAATAAGCCCTACTTTATTTTTGGATTAAATAATTATTTTTTCACTCAGAAGACGAATATTTATCTAGGTCAATTCTCATTTCATATTTGAAGTCGAGGCACGGTTGACGTAAGACGAGTAATTAAAGACCAAACATTTTTGCATCTATGTCAATTTACAAAAGAAGTCAACATACGGTTAACTTAACCAGAGTAAAGGTCGAACCTTTTGGCATCTATGTTAGTATACAAAAGAAGTCAAATCACATTTAAGCTAACACGAGTAAAGGTCGAATCTTTTAGCATCTATGTCAATTTATAAAATAAGTCAAGTCATAATTGACATGAGTAAAGTTTACATTATTGCATATAAGATTCTTGTTCTAGATATTTTCTCCTAATTATTTATCGAGTTATTGGAAGGGTATAATACTTGAGTATTCTGAATTTTTTATGCCTCCAATGTAAAACTAAAAGTAAAAAAGAATTAAAAATATAATAATGCATGTAAAGAGCACGTCCAGATTAAATATATTGGCAAGATACCAATAATCGAAAATTGTGAGGTCGTCGTGCCTCTCAAAAATAGTATTTATAACCCTAATTGCGGCTAACTACTAGAAGGTACATAGTAGCAAGTCGGGATCGTCCACGAGGAAAATGAGATTTTATCGAGTGTTAAAAGTAGTGAAAAAGCACACGAATAATTTACTCCACGTGAGTGGTAACAAAATTGGGGGTTTTGATTTTAGAAAAAAAAACTACGGTTACTTTAATTAACTAGATTAACCAACAATTATATAAATTAATATAACTACGATCACACTAGCTCTAAAGATGTAATTAAGATGATAACGAGTATTAGGCGCAATTGGTTTACATTTCTAGTCATCCTTCGATCATCGAATAATTATCCTATTTATTATACATTAATAACATATTGTGGAGAAATTATCAACACCTTTCGAGTGAAGATAGTTAAAGTGAGCGATCGACGCCGCACAATAACCCTTATCACCCTAGACAATCGGCGTCATAGACTTCCCCGAGAACAGCAATACACATGTAGAACCAATACAACTAAAACAATATCCTACAAGCGAGAAATATTGGGATAACACAAATATATCTACTAATAACGACTATGAGGATCGGCCTTTAGGCTAATCGTTATTAGTGAGCCACATTGATAATTAGTCAAACTCATTCAAATTCATTTCAAATCTAAGGAATTTCATCAATCAATAATCATAATTAGTTGGCACACCCAATTATAACCTAACATTAACCAACGATAATCACATCGACAAAAAGTCAAAGTCTCCCGGGTTTGACCAAAAACCTAGCAAATAATTAACTCACAATCATCAACTAGGTGATCATCCTAGTCTAAATCATGCATTAACTACATAAGAAAGCACAAAATATACTTGATAATTAAAGCACAAAATAGGAAAAATCAAACTTCACAAATTCATACTAGAAATGCTTTTCAATTGCTCCCAAGAGTATATTTAGCCTACATTAGCTAAACCCATAACAAAAGCACAAAAATCCATGGTAAACATAGGAGAAAATATGAAGAAATAAATGATATCTAGGGTTTGGAGAGGAGAAAATTGGATGCTTCAATGGGGGAGAGAGAGGAGTATTTATAGTCTAGGAATTAAAAGACAAAAGCAAAAAAAAAAGGTTGATGAGCCCTTTGGCACGGACCGTGCTAAATTGACACTGGCCATGTACATGGACCGTGCCAAGCTCTCTGCCCATCTTCTATCAATTTCCATAATAATTGGTCTTTTCTTCAAAATTCTGTCGCTACGGGTGAACCGCTAATCTGTTTTGAGAGTTCTTGTAGTCAATTATATAGTGCTCGAGAAGACAAATCCAATGGTACCACCCTCAGAGGTTGGTTCTTCTCGGATTGTTCCCAGAAATTGGTTCAAACTTCCATATCACAATTCCTCCGCTTCTTTTTCTTCCTTCTTTGTCCCCTTTATCTTCTACCACATTTTGACTCGTGACCTTAAATCTTCTACCATCCCTGCGAATGACCTTGAATAAAATACTCCAAAGTTCTTATGAGTAATCTACAAATTAAGCTCACAAAAATGAATCTAGATGCTGGTAAGGACCAAAAATCCATTAGACTCAAACTAAGTTACCAAATGAAGGATTTAGATACGAAACTGAAAACGGTTATCTAAACCCCTTATGATGTAAACCGACTGAAATCTAAAAATCTTCCAACAAAATATAACAAAAGAAATGTTAAATGCTTTGGAAAATACATGCATTTGACATCTCATCAATCTTCAAGAGCCCCCAGCCAATTTCCATAGAAATTTCCTGTCTGTTATTTAGCCTCTCGTCTGTGGTTAGGGTTCCTGAGGACCTGAGATTAGAGGTCCTCCGAGATGACAAAACCTCCAAGAACCCTAGGGTCAGGAGGTGCGCTGTTTATGAGCGCCACTTTAGGTTGGCCTAACTCCATTCGAACATCATACTCTATCTTATGGCATTCATGACCCAGTGCAAAAACCTAGGAATTATCCCCTGCTACAACCTCTTTAGGTCCCTTTACTACCTTTCTCGTAGCAAGGATGTGGTTCATAGAGATGCGACCATAAAGGGTATCCTAACTCTTAGTAATAGGTTCTTGGATCACCCAATTAAAATTTCTTCAATCTGTCGGGACTGGCACAAGCCTCCAATTTACACTTTCGATAGTAAGGCTGAGTGTTATTATGTCTCGAGGTAGAACTTGAAACCCAGGTTCGAGAACATTTCCAAATATTCAGCTCCAGAATTTGTGGTTGCAGATAGGTATAAGTTTCTGGGTGATTCCCTAGACATTGCTTGTTGCCTATGGGAAAAATGTGCCTGGTTACTCCTGGCCATCAGAGGTTTACGAAAAATGGGTGTATGCCCAGGACCCTATTTTTATTAAGCTTCCCCTCTTACGACTCCTCAAAGGTCCCCTCTGTAAACAAAAAAAAAGAAAAGGAAGAGAAAATAGGGTGAGCAGAGCAAGCCCAAGAGGGGCAAGAAAAGAGCTCCTTCGACTTCTAAGGAGAGGGATTAAAAAGGGCCAAAAAGGTAAAGCTTTTCAAATTTTTGAAGCCCTTAGAGCCAGTTATGGCTGAAGATCAGGGGATCACTAAGGTTGGAGGCCTCTTCTAAACGTTCCCCCCATTATACGAAGGTATTTGAGACGCTTTAGCTTTTGGTTTAATTTTCCATTACTATTTTTGTGATTCTTTTACTAGCCCCCCTTCCTTTTTATTTTGTTTTAGTGGGCTTATATAATGATTTCGTTGACATTGAGTTCGACGAGGAGGAGGTTTCCTTTGAAGAGCTTCTTATGAGCCCTCCTACGGTGTTTCCGGATCCGAAGCAGGATGAGAGCCTGCAACCAGCACCAAGAGGGACCGCGAGGGTTCTTTGAGCCGCAACCCTAGCACCCAGATGCATAAAGTAGATTGTGGGGATCAGTTTGAGTCTCACGCTGACTTCATGGTTGATCTTACCTCGGGAATGATTGGCCCCATCTCCATGGGCTCAGTGGAGCCCTCCCTCGCTGAGTTTCTGGGGGTGACAGCCACCATAAGGGCCCTATACTCTATCTTCCGAGATCACCTAGCAAAGAAATGTCTGGCCAAAGATTCTACTGCCAATTCTTCTGAATCAATGGAGCTTCGGTAGAAGCTAGAGAATGCTAACTCCGAGTATGAGAAGGAGCTGGAAGAGCTTTGAGAAAAGCTAGCAGAATTGGAGTGGTTCAAGAAGAAACGGTTCGAGTCTAAGAAGTCCTTTAAATCTTTATCTAGTGAGAATGCCTGACTGAAGGGTCTTTGCTTCTCCGAGCAGCAGGCCTCCCTTTTCAAGGCTTACACCAACAATCTTGTGAAGACCTAGGGGTTCAAGGCTTACACCAACAACCTAGGCCTCCCTTCTCCGAGCAGCAGGCATGAGGTTTTCTAAGAACACCCTTGCAACCTCTCTCAGAAAGGACCTCCCGGCCGAGTATTCTACTATGCTAGAGGTGCATAAGAACGACATCCGGTCCTCCCAGCTTGACCACCTTCGGTAGAAGTCCATTTAGGATGGTGGTATCAAGCTTGCACTGCTCGAACACTTCAAGGCCTTCGGAAGGTTTTTCACCGCAAAGGAGATATGTGGGCTTAGCGTGGAGGAGAAATGGGAATAGAGAGAGCAGGACCCCCTAACTCGGCCGAAGACCAGACACTAGTCCTCTACTTCGAGCAACCCCCAACCGGATCAATCGGAGCGTAGCGTAGGAGGAAATGTATGAATTTTCTTAGCAGTTGGTTTAAATATTTTTGTATCTCCTACATTTTGTACCTATTATGAATGGATTTATCTTTCTTACTTGGGTGTTTTCATTGACTTGTGCGTTTTTAATTTTTTTTAGAATTTATCCCTGGTTCCTTACTGCCCCCTACTCTCAAAAGGAGTCCATCTTCAAATTCTTCTTTCAAGTGATGAAGAAGTGGTATCATGAAGTCAAATAGTGGGTATGGGACCATCAAATAGCCTTTGTACGGTATTGGTAATGATCCCTCTACCTCAAAGAGGAACTTCAGAGCGCTAAGGAAGAGTTAGCATTATGGTGAAGTTGCCGACATGAGACCCAAAAGGGTTTTCGATGAGCTAAGTCATCTAAGGGAAGAGATATATTTTAGACACTGCCTAAGATGGGATAGCTGAAGACCACAAGCTTCTCCTTTACAGGAACAACCAAATTCTTACCGAGATGACCATCGACACAAGGTTTAGCTCAAATCAACAATGTTTAAATGAAGCTAAGACATTTAGGTCATTCAGTTATTCTTTGAGCACCCAGGTGGCACGGTTCAATATCATTTCAAAGCCCAGAAATATTTAGCAGATGCCACGGTTCTTCGGGGCATCATTCAGGAAACCACCTCCGAGCTCGAGGGTTGGAAAAGAACTAGCCGGGAGGTTCAATCTTGGGTTGAAGACCTAGAGAAATTAGTTAGCCAAACTGAGCAATTGTGCTTAGTTTCTTATTAAGAATGGGATTGGTTTGAAGATGACTCCAAGGAGCATCAGAGCACATTCAAGGCTTATGAAGATAGCATCTGGGCCTAATGCCTTCTGCTCGGAATGGTGGTGCCCACCCTAATTAATAACCTCAAGTCATACCTTCAGGAAACCATGGACATCATGAAGCATTGGGAGCTTCATAAGCACTATAAATACGGAGAAGTTTATGACGAGGATGAAGGGTAGCTAAAGGACAGAAGGGGCAAGAAGCAAGAGGCTTATAGTTCTCGAGATAGCTTCAAGTTACCAAGGTCCGCATTCTTCATAATCTTGTATAAGGACTGGCTTAGGTCCACTGGTGGACCGGGAAGGGGGTCATCTTCAGGGCCCTCAACTCAGCCAACCAACCCTATATAGGGGGTGCGAGCCCCAAGCTCGGAAGTCTCTCTGGGTCATGCAAGATCTGCACCAGCTTAGGGAGGGCTCCCTCCAATAAATGTCAGCTACGGGGATGCACCAAGCATCATTTAAGATAAGTGAGAATGATGAAGATCTCGGGGACGTTCTCCTCTCTCAGAGGCCTAGAAACTCGGCTAGTGGACCATCGAGATCATCCCAGATGCAAGGGACCGCTGATCCAGATGAGGAGGTAACAAATGTGATAAAGGATTTCTTGACGGCCATAGCCCCCGTCAAATCCAAGGTCAAGGAGGACCCATCCATCCCTTTGGAGGATCTATTCTACCCTTAGCTTTTTAGTGTGGGTAGTAAATACTCTGTTGTACTGTAATATTGTATTTTTTATAAAATATATGTGAGGACTCAACTCACTTACTTATAAGCCATTTACGACACTTTGTATGATTGAATATGAAAAAACATTTAAGCCTTTTACTTGCTAAACGCGGACTTGTTTCTTTTTACTTCTAAGGGACTCGACCCTCCCCTAGCTTTTACTATGCCATGGAGGTCTTTCTACGAGGACTTGTTCCAGGTACTTTTTTCAAAAGGGATTTCAATCTCGAGTGCTGGATAAGGGTTTTTTATCTGTTAGGTGCTTGCTATTCAAAAGGGGATTTCGACCCCGAGTATCCGTCTAGGGTTTTTGTCCCTCTGACGCTCATGTATTCAAAAGGGATTTCGTCTTTAAATGTTTGACAAGGGTTTTCGTCCCTTGGACGCTTATGTAGTGGAAGGGGATTTTGACCCTGAGCGTTCGTTAAGGGTTTTCGTCCCTTGAACGCTCATATTTTCGAAGGGAATTTCAACCCTGAGTATTCGTCAAGGATTTTCATCCTTTGGACGCATATATATTCAAAGGGAATTTTGACCTTAAGCATTCTTTAAGGGTTTTCTTCCCTTAGACACTCATGTAGTGGAAAGGGATTTTGACCATAAGCGCTTATCAACGATTTTCGTCCCTTGGACGCTTATATACTCGAAGGGAATTTCGACCTCTAGCATTTGTCAAGGATTTTAGTCCCTTGGATGATCATATATTCGAAGGGAATTTTGACCCCGAGCATTCGTCAAGGGTGTTCGTCCGTTGGATGCTCATATATTCGAAAATTATTTCGACCCCGAGCATTCATCAAGGGTTTTTGTCCCTTGGATGCTCATATATTAAAAGGGAATTCTAACCTCAAGAATTTGTCAAGGTGTTTGGTCCCTTGGATGCTCATATATTTGAAGGGGATTTCGACCCCAAGTTCTTGACAAGTCTAGGTGGCTTTTCGAGTTTTGATGCTCCTTGTTCAGGAAAGTGAGGGATTTAAACCTCCTCAAATTATATTGTGTTCTCATACTTAGCAGGAGATTGGAATATAATTAAAATAATCACACTTTAATAACCAAGTAATAAAAACTGGGAACTCTCATCGACTTACAGGAAGCATTTTCGTCGAAGGTGTTCCTTAGCCTATAGCTATTTTCGGGTGAGCTACTCATTGTCTTAACAAATCTACTGAGATTTAGGAGAGTAGTACCTCCTAAGGTTCAATAAATTCCATCTCCGAGGAATAAAATCACCTTGGAGTGTTTCCAACACATTGCTGCCTCCCGACTATGCTTCGAAGACTCGGCAGGGTCCTTCCCAGTTCACTGCCAGTTTGCCTTCTGGTTATCTTCGGGTTTTTTCATTTTTCCTCATAACAAGATCTTCTGGGGAGAACTGGATTTTTTAGACCCTCTGGTCATGATACAGTTTGATTTTTTTCCTTTACCTTGGCTTCGGGGAGAGAGACACTTTCTCTTTTTTCCTCGAGCATGTCTAAGTCCAATCGGCGCTGCTCATCATTGACCTCCTGGTTTTTGTTGCTTATTGAAAACCTTTGTAAGGTAGGCAACTTTATCTCAGTGGGGATTACCACTTCTGAATTGTTGACCAAGCTATACAGAGCTTAACCCGTGGAAGAGAATTCTATCGTTCAATATGAACAAAGCACATTGGGCAATTCATTGATCCAATTTCCCCCGGCCCCTTCGATCATCGACTCGATTCCATTGACTATGGTCCGGTTCCTAACCTCTACCTACCCATTGGCTTGGGAGTGGTGCACATTATTTACCCTCTGGCAGATCTTGTATTCGTTACACCAGCTTTTGAATGGATCACTAACAAACTGGGTTCTATTGTCAGTTATGATGGTTTGAGGGATCCTGAAATGACAAATGATGTTCTTCCAATAGAATCCAATCACCGCCTTCCCTTTTATGCCGGTTAAGGCTTCGGCATCGACCCACTTCCTTAAGTAGTCTACGGCAACGTTCAGGTATCGAAAGTGGCCTGGGGTTTCTGTGAAAGGGCCTACAAGGTTGATCCCCCATTTTTTAAATGGTCATGAGCTGTTTATGTTCATTATTTCTTCTTGGGGAACATGGGTGATTGGAGCATGCCGCTGGCATTGATGGCAAGATTGGATGTGCTTGTAAACATCATCGAATATTTTGGGCCAGTAATACCCTGCTTGAAGGAGTTTTTTGGCAATCGATTGAGCCCCCTGGTGACTCCCACGTGCTCCCTCGTGGGTCTTGAAGATTAGGTAGTCAGCTTCATGGGGGTCAACGCATCGAAGATGTGGATGCAGGTGACCTCATCGATAGAGCACATCTTTGTGGATTACATACTCGGGAGCTTTCAGCCTAACCTTTCTTGCTTCGATGGCTCCTTCCGGAAGGGTACCATCTCAAATTTAGCTCAATATTGGTGTTATTCACGAATTTTCTTCTTCTTCCACCATTATTATTGTTTCTTTTTCGAAGTTGTATTTGCTCAACGTCTCCACGATCAAACATCCATGCGACTGTAAGTCTAAGTCTGACGAGGCCAGTATGCTTAAAGCGTCAGCCTTCTGGTTCTTTTCTCGACGGACTTGATTCAAGGTGTAATGGTGGAAATGTTGAAGGAGAGGCTTTACCACCCCCAAATAACGTTGCAAGCTTCTTTTCCTAATTTCATATTCCCCCTTGACTTGCTGGACCACGATTTGGGAATCATTATAAATTTCTAGACTTTGAACCCCTAGGTCGTTAGTAAGTTGAAGCCCAGTAATTAGTGCCTTATATTCTGCTTCGTTATTCGTGTCCTTGAAGTCAAAGTGTAGAGCGTAGGGATAATTTTTTTTCTTGGGGCTTGTGAGCAGGACCCCTACCTCGCTCCCTCCTGAGTGGGAAGACCCATTGACATATAGCTGCCACATTTCCGAGTTTAATTGCCCATTTCATCATTTTCCCCGATGCCTCCATTTTGAGGAGCACCTGTCTGACTGGGTGAATTGTGTGAAGATGATTTTATGGCTTTGAAAATACGGTCAAAGCCATCTTGCGGCATAGACCAAGGCCAGGATTAGTTTTTGAGGGCGGTGTACTGCATTTCTGGGCCATGTAATGCCCTACTCACAAAGTAGATAGGGTGCTGCATTTTTTCCTTTCTTTCACAAGGACCGCGCTTATTGCCAAGGGGGAGGCCAGAATATATAAGTACAAATCTCCCCTCTTCTTCGGCTTCATGAGGGTGGAAAAGCTTCACAAATGTTCTTTTAAATCTCTAAAATATTGGTCACACTCCAGCGTTCATTCAATTTTTTTCCCTTTCGAAGCACCTCGAAGAATAACATGTGTTTTCAGCACCTTTAGAAAGGAATCGACCGAGTGCAACCAATGATCCTGTAAGCCTCTGGACATCTTTGACAGTTCAAGGGGGCTTCATGTTTATCAAAGCCTCAACCTTCTCTAGGTTTACATCGATCCCCATTCCGAGACCATGAACCCTAAGAATTTTTCTGCCCCCACTTTGATCACACACTTAGTTGGATTCAGCTTCAGGTTTGCGCTTCAGAGTCTTCAGAAGGTTTCTTCGAGATCTAGCAAGAATTGATCGTAGTCTTTGCTTTGATTACCATATCATCCACATATATATATATGTGTTTTTTTCCTATCTTCATTTTGAAAAGCTTTCCGACCAACCTTCGGTAGGTTGCCCCTGTGTTTTTTAAGCTGAATGGCATCTTCTTATAACAAAATGTCCCCACATATATAATAAACAACATTTTCTTCTTATCCTCCCCCGCTATAAGTATCTGGTGATATCCTTTATGGGTATCGAAGAAGGCTAGGACTTTGAATCCTGCTATGGCTTCAACCAGCATGTCGATGCAGGGCATGTGGTAGCTGTCTTTTGGACAACTTTTGTTCAAATCAGTAAAGTCTATGCTCATTCGCCAAGTCCCACCAAGCTTGGGGACCATAACAAGGTTTTCTAGCCATTTCAGGTAGATCACCTCTTCGATGACTTTTGCTTTCAGAAGTTTCTAGACTTCCTCTTTTATGGCTTCGGCTCTTTCAGGGGCAAACGACCTACTCTTCTATTTGACAGGCTTCTGGTAAGGGTTGACGTTCAGCCTGTGAACCATCAATTTCTTGGTCACTTTTGTGAGGTCGGTCATACTCCACAAAAATACATCCACGTGATCATCGAGAAGATCTTTTAGTTTTTCTCTTGTTGCAGGTGGTATCTTCTTTCCTACAACCACCTTTCCTTGTGATCGAACTGCTAACAGTTCGGTGTCTGTGGGTCTGGCCTCTTTGTTATTCAAAGCCACTTTGTCCCCTTTTTTGCTTCCTTCAGGAAATTTCCAAACAGATTTTAGCTGACGACTGATCCCCTTGATCACTGCTACCCCTTCCTTTGTGGGGAATTTAATCGTTTCGTGGTAAGGGGACCATATGACTCGAGCCTGGCATATCCAAGGCTTTCCCAATATCACATTATAGGGAGATATGACACAGATCACGGTAAAGCTGCAATCGACAGTTACTTCTTTTTCGTCGTTTGCTACCTTGACTGGAAGGTTTATGACTCCCAGAGGGGACACCATTTTGCCAGTAAAGCCAGATAGGGGCGAAGTCATTCTCCTTAAACTTTCACGTCCTAGTCCCAGTTGATCGAAGCAATTTGTGAATATCACTTCTACTTCGCCGACATTGTCTACGAATACCCTTTTGACATAGAAATATCCTATTGTGGTGTGGATCACCATTGGGTCCGTATGGGGGGTTCAACTGGGTACTGGGTTTGCTTCTGAGAAAGTTATAGCTCCTCTAGTTTAAATCTTTTCTGTATGGGTTCTCTAGGGTGCATATAACGGGATTGGGCTTTGATAATGGTATTCGAGGACTGGTCACTCACCATTCCATTAATAAAATTAATTACCCTATTGGCCCCGTCACCTCGATTCCTATTTGCCTGAGCCTTCTTGACAGTTCTATCATTTTCTCTTGGCTGATTTCAGCTCGATCCCCATTGTTTTCTTGTTAGTCATAGTCGCCTCTGTCTGATCTCTTTTTGTATGGTTTCTAGTTGCGATGACCTTCTTTTATTTTTGAGGATCCCTCTCCCGTTGGACCTTCGAGACAGTCCGGGAGTAAACTTTCTTTTGCACATCTGTTAGTTACCCTTTTTAGATATATACACTCATTCGTATCATGCCCACACTCTTTGTGGTGATCATAGAACTTAGGTGAATCCCTTTTTCCTAGGAAGTCTTTTCCTGGAGGGGGAGCCCAGAATAACCCCTTATGGGTGAAGTGTATTTCCATTTGGGACTTGGATAGGGGGATGTATCCTTCGAAACCCCTATTCGAGGCCTCTAGCCTCTTTGATTTTGACTCGAATGCCTTTGAACTTTTTTCACCCCACCTATCCCCCTCTATTTTTATCTTTGTAGCCTTCTTAATTTTTGGAATACTTTTCCACGATTTCTTCCAGCTGTTACAAGGTTTCTGGTGTCTTTGAGACCATCTTTTTATACAGGTTGAGCTTAGACATTCCATTCATGTATCCCAGGATTACTCCATCCTCAGTATGATTGATCATACCTAGGCTCTCATCTACATATCGATGGTAGAATGCTTTCGTTGACTCACCATACCGCTGCTTGCTTTGGTAAAGTTCAATCAAGGTTTTGGTAAACCTTTCCTTTTGGAATAACGGGCTCAGTACATCCCTTCTAAAGTCTCTGTAGGAATGCAGCGACCCCTTTCCCAATTTATTGAACCACTTTTGAGCTTTCCTTCGAAGGTAGCTCCCTGTCAGCTTACATGTCAGGTGTTCGTTGAAGTCCCTCAAATTCATCATAATGAGGAAGGTCTGTATGAACTCGCGGGGTTTCGTGTCTCCACTGTATATAGGAAGCCCCTCAGGTGGTTTTATATCGATGGGCCACCGAGTTTCCATAATCATTGAACTGAAAGAAGAGGCTGCGACTTGGCCCAATGGCCCAATCAGTCTATCCAACTTGCTTACGAGAACGTCACTCTACTCGCCTCCCATTCACAGATCTCCGTAATAGATTGATAGAAAACAATCATCTATGATGGGGATCTGGTATTGGAGGTTTGAAGTCATATATTCAGGCTATGGTCCTCCCATAGCGGAGCTGTGGTACCGCTGCTACTGCCCATGGTCATAAAAGTCATATTGGGGTATCTCAGGTTGAGAGCATGGATGCATTTGACTTTTGTAAATGGTATAGTGCTCTGCTGTCTAAGCCACCAGGCGAGGAATTGCCTTATTCGGCATGTGAGGAGTTAAGACATGTGTCAAATATGCCAATGTCTGACCTTACCTTGGGAACGTTGGTTGAGGTTGATCCAGGGCACCCATTTCTATATTCTCTGGGTATGATGCCCTTGGAGTAGCCTGGAGCTGGAATCTTGGCTGCAACATCAGGGGCATCAAGAGTGGGGGCGCTATTGGCTGCTGAATCATTCTCTAGTAGAGCTTCGGGGGTTCCACCAGGTAAACAGCATATCAAAGGGTTTGAGCCACATGCGCCAGATCTTGCTGGGACAAAGGAGATACACTATTTACACCTTGAGTGGTTTTAGTGGCTCTGTTTTTATCCCACCTAATAATCTACCAAAGCCTCCATGAATTTTGGCTCATTTTCTCATTGCTAATAAGTTTGGCTTTGCAAGGTAGGAATTCTGAAGCCTCCTGCCCAAGGCTCAGCACTAACCTCCATTCGCCTGGAGGGCATGGCTGCCTCAATCTGAGACCCCTATGGGTTTTCCATCATTAGGATCAGCTTTGTGACTGTCACCGGGGGTATATTCTTGGCGCTTGAAGGGACTGGGGAGTCGGACTGCAATTTCTTGCTTCCCCTCTCTTTCCTCTCTAATAAGGAAATTGCACTTGTTCGCCGACATCTGAGGTTCTACCTCTGATTTGTTTGCTTCGATGCAATGTTTTCCTGTAGAAGTGGACATGAACAACGGATTTTATAGATCTGACTAACGGTCTCGCCGGACGTGCTAACTTAATGCACCCCAAATCCCCACCGTAAAGTATTCGCTACTTGTTTGGCCGGAACCTACAATACAAAGTCCCCCGGAGTAGTCCGGGGGAAGAGTATCTGACGTGTAAATTAGAAAGAGTGTATCAAATTAAGAATGAATAGTCCAGTATAGAGTGTTACCTTTCCCTTTCATATAGGATGGTAGATAGAGCAACTCTTTTGTTTGCTTTTGCTACAAATACTACACTCTTCCCTGGGCTAGCCCAATGGTTATTACCCAAAGGTTATTACATTATGTACAGGAAAGAATAACTTGTGCTGGCTATGCTAGACATTTGGGGCTTAGCAATAATACGCATTATCAGTCTCATTACGAGTGTTTTTAATCACCATGCCATCTACGTATACCTCCATGTTACTCCCAATATGTCCTTAGAAAATCTTATCTACCACCCTTTGATGCGTGGATCTAGCATTTCTCAAACTGAAAGACACCATCTAATATCCAAAAGTCCTTTCTCAGTTATGAACATTGTCTTTTCTACGTTACTTTCCATCATGGGAATCTGGTGATATCCCTTGTATGGATCAAGAAAACACTTAATTGGATACTTGGCAAGGTCGTCTTCCTTCTGGTCAATGACCGACAACGGGTAGCAATCCTTAGGATAGGCCTTGTTCAGGTATGTGTAATTTGCACACATTCTTCAACTGCTATCTACCTTTTTTTTACCAATACCAGGTTTTCCATCTATGTTGGGTAGGGAATTTCCTTCAATATTCCTGGTTCTACCAGTTAGCTTACCTCCTTGTTAACAGTCTCATTCCTCTCCCTACACAACATTCTTCTCTTTTTCTTGATAGGTTTATGGGACGACTCTACTTTCAACTTATGGCAATCGACTTCCTTCAGAATTCCTGTCATATCCTTCAGCCTTAAAGAAAAATATGTGTGTTTTCCTTCAGTACGTTCATAAGATCCTTCCTTATGTTTGGTGGAAGAGATGTTCCCACCTGCACTGACTGGTCCTTGCTAGCTACACTGACTGCACTTCTACGCCTAGCTTGGATAGGTCGCCCATGTTTACAATCATCCCGTTGGCTCTGGCTTCACCAGCCTTCCATTCTTAGTTTAGGTCCCCATCATCCCTCCCGTGCTTACTAAGGGCGATTATGTGACACTCATTCACTTTCCATTGATCTCCCATAATCATGGCTATCCCCCCATTTCACTGGGAATTTTAGAATTAGGTGCAGGGTCCACACTATCTCCTTCAACAAAGCTAGGGCTGGCCTCCCCAATATCAGATTGTACGGGGTTTTTCCCCTACAAAATAATGAATCCATATCCACTATCTTTCTCTTTTCTTCTTCACTCACTATCACTCAGAATAGAATCGTCCTTTCTGGCCAAACAGTCCTGTCTGCAAAATCCACCAACGGGGTGTCCATTGTTTCTAATTTCCTTCACGTGTTCTCATCAAACTTTTCAAAAAAATGCCAATACATGATTTTAGCAAAGCTTCCACCATCTACATATGCTCGATAGATTCTCTTGTCCATCACACTGACCATTATAAATACTGCATCACCACCAATCGGCCTATTCAGTATTGGATCATCAGCACCAATGTTATCACTTCGTTGACACCCAGCTTCCTATCTGTCGGTGTTGGTTGCGGTGTCAGTCCACAGCGTGCTTTTCGCTGAGATTCAGTTCTTCCTTTGGCACTTCTGCCTATGATGGCGTGTATATATCTGTCACTGTAGTTTCCATTTTGTCTTCCATGTGGGTACTTTCTCTTTACCTTTTACCTCTTTATCCCCCCAGCTTCAGCTATGGCTGCCTCCTTTACCTTGCTGCAAGCCCGCTCCCTGTCCGGACTCCTTGCCCTACCGCGGCCATCCTGTTATTTGCGAGAGCCTGCGTGCTTATTCTTGCTTTGATACGTGGATTTTTTGTGAGCCCTTGAATCTTTCTCCAGGTGCACTAGCCCCCCACTTCGCACACATTCCTCTATATTCTGATTCAAGTAGATACAATCTTTTGTATCATGACAGTGGTCGTAGTGATAATCACAGAAACGGGATTTGCTCATCCTGCTCAGATCAGCCTTAATCTTCACTGGGAAATCCAATATGCCCTTCCCTGTGTAACAGGGCAATGATTACCTTAGGCGTTTTGATAAGAAGTGTGAAAGCCTTTTGTACCCTATCGAACCTTTTTGGCCTGACACGCCCCGTCTTCTTTGACCTGCCATATCCGTCTGTATCTGTCTTTTGCTGGCTATGACCAGCCTGGGTTTCCTTTCTCTTTTTATCGGCCAGGTTAGTCCTACTGAAATTTCCAACTCACCTCATCAGCTTGTCGATTGTCTTCGGTAGGTTCAAGGTGTAATCCCTTAACAATAGTTCATGTCTTAGCCCATTTATGAAAGTGTCTATGAGTAATTGGTTGTTCCTCTCTTCCATATGGTTTGCCTCATCGTTGAACCTATCCCAGTATCCTTACAGCGTTTATGTTGGCTTCTTGTTGATCTCCATAAGCTCAGACCTTGTATTCTGGAACTTCTTCTCTGTATAAAACGAGCTAAGAACTTCTGTTCCAACTCTGGATCTGCCTTTCTATGGTATTGCCCATGTTGAGGGGTATTTTTAGCTTCGGGTCAGCTGTGAATAGCTATATCCTCCTTGTGAACATATATCCTCTCCCTCCCTCCCTTCCTTCCTAACTCTTCTTATATTTTTGTCTGTGGAGCCTTACCCTTAGCGGGGTCCTTTCTTCTTGGAAGTGGTACATAGTCGGCGTGCCACTCGTTATCTGCTATTACCTCTTCTCCAGCGTGGGTCTTTCTACTAGAGGCAACTATGCTCCTCGAGTTCTTGACTGTGCCCTGGCGTGTCTCCGATCCCCACACCTTCTGATTGGGCTCCTCACTGTCGTCCTCTTGCTGTGAAAATATATTGGTCTACTTCACCCCATGCCCTTTTCGTTCTAACCTGCCCTTTTCTTTCTCCTCCGTCTCATTTAATCTCCGCATCATATCCTTCTGTGATGCCATAATGTCTAGAGTATTTCTGAGTTATTCATAAGCTTCACAGTCGTCTGAAGCTGTTGGTGCTCTCCTATCAGTGTGAGGGTTGGTTCTCTCTCCGTGTGAGTGATGTCATCGATGATGACATTGTTGTTGACTCATTCCTATTGGCAAGGAGTCTATGAACCTTCTATGTTGAGCTGCGTGTGTGTTAGATGATAACGTCCCTATAAATAGTGCCAATGTTGGTGCCAATTCTTGCTAATCTTCCCCAATCATTATCCTATACTCTAAGCTATTCTTGAACCTACAAGACAGACAGACAGGGGTTAGGCAGGCAGGCATGCACAGGACCGTGCCTACTCCGACGCTCCGTCCAGTATTGTTTTCCATGTAGAGCATAATGTATAATTAGTGATTATATTCTGAGATAATACCTTACTTGAAAGTTCCATCTCCTAGTTATACATGTTTGGAGACCGATGTGACAGGCTAGTCACATCTCTAATTCCTTCTGTTGATTCCCTTTGATCCAGCCCTTAACAACTCCCTTACTGGGCTGGATTTGTGGCATATGGGCCAATCGAGCCCATATCAGTGTGCGAGTGAGATTGTAGTCAATGCAGACATTTTTTACATTTAACCAAACTACATTACGTTGAAGAATCTTTGTATAAAAGAGTTTCCTTATGTCTGATTATGGTATGGAGGCATTGTCAGACGTTGTTATATTTTTGTGCTTTATTACTATTACTCCACTGGATATGTTAGGTTAGTGAACAATTTGTGCTAAACATGTCGAGGATTGATGAGTTGAACAGGACTTTGAGTAATTCCTATGAAGGATTTGGGACCGGCGCATTAAATCCTGGGTATTTAAATCACCCGTGATCGAGAGCAAATAAGTTGTACTTGAGTTAAGAAAAGTACATTGATAGGGTCCTCAAGAAACTCAGCATGGACAAAGCTAAAGCGGTAAGTATTACTCTTTCTTCCCACTTTAAGCTTAGTGTTTCAGATTGTCCATCTACGGATGATGAAAAAGTTGAGCATGAAGAGTGTTCCATACTCGTCAGCATTGGTAGTTTGATGTATGACATGGTTTGCACAAGATTGAATATTGCTCATGCAGTGGGTGTTGTGAGTCATTATCTCTCTAATCCAGGAATACAGCATTGTAAATTCATGAAGTGGATTCTAAGGTATCTTCGGGGAACATCAAATCTTCAGCTAACATTGGGATGTGAGAAGCCTTTGATTGGTTATACAGATTCAGATTTGGCCGGGAGCTTAGATGATTAAAAATCTACTTCTTTGTATATTGTTTCTTTTGTTGGGGTAGTTGTGGCATGGAAATCCAAATTGCAAAGTGTTTTGCATCTTCGACTACCAAAGCTGAGCTCATAGCCGCCGTGGAAGCAACAAAAGAAATGTTATGGTTAATTTCACAAGGGAGCTTTGAGTAAAGCAAGCAAGGTATGTTTTTCATTGTGATAATCAAAGTGTCATTCATCTTGCGAAGAACTCTTCTCTCCACTCTAAGTCTAAGCATTTGATATTCGTTATCATTGGATTCGTGACGTATTAGATTCTAAGTTGTTGGGACTTGAGAAAATTCACACGGATGATAATGGTTCAGATATGTTGACGAAAGTATTTCCAAGGGGAAAGTTTGAGTTTTGCCATGGTGCCGCATGATTGACCTTACCTTCCAGCTAGTCGGTTGGGGGGAGTTTGTTGGCTTTGACCTCCTAATTGGAGAAGATTTGGGTATTGACCCGAATATGTTATTGGGCATATTACGTTTGACCCAATTAATACTTGACCAAGGGGTATTTAAGACTCCTCTAGAAGAAATAATGGTTGAGTGAAAATAACAAAAGAGATAGGAGAGAAAAGAAAAATTCGGGTAGGGTTTTGAGCTGCAAACCAACCACGGTATTTCGATCTATTCTCAAGATTCAACCGTTGGATTGCTCTGATTTTTTGATATGTTGTTCATAGCCTTAAGTGCACATTCTGAACGGTGGAGATCTTATTCTGAGCCTTTTAGGTTGGTGTTCGGAGGGCAAAACCGTTACAGCAAATGTTGGTGATTCAGTTTGGTTTCTACCTTGATTATATCTCTCTTGCACTTGTTATTTACCAAAATAGGTTTTAATATCTTGATGAAATATTCATTCCTCTAGTTGGTGCTAGAGAGAACTTGTGTGCCCATTGTTGTTGATTATAGTGGAAGAGTTTAAGTGGGGTACGAGTCTCGTGATTTTTACTCCTTGGTTTGAGGAGATTTTCCATGCTAAAATTGTGTTGTATTATTGCTGCTTTTATTTTCTACTTGTTAGTTAGACATTGTCATCTTACATCATGTATTTGGAGAGGTTTGATTTGGGTCATCTTCCGATGCACCCGTGTTTTTCTCCCAACAATACTATCTCAACAAATCTTCTCAAATCATTCCAAATCTGATCGAATCTAATCTTACCAAATTTAATCATATTTGAATCCATATTCTAAGACCTAAATGCATCCATGAATTATCTTGAATTAGACCAACATAACCGAGATTATCATGGGTCAAAATATCATAAAATCTAAACTAGGAAAGCTATAAAATGTTGTTAAATCAGCCCACTAAATTAATGTCCGGGCAGATTTTTTAAGACGCTTCATTTATCTTCATTTCCATGACTTTAATCCCTGGAGACAAAAGTGACATTGATCCAACATATTCCCTCTTGAAATGTTCAAATCTTCATCGCGAATCTATTTTATAAATGGTATTTTGATACTCGTCTCAGAATGTCTCGGGTTGAGGAGACTGATAATTTTCAAGGCTGTTGTAAAGGTTTAATAATCAACTTGGTTCACATTTTTAAATGTCATGAAGCTCGTGGAGAGCAAGGTGATTTAGAAATATTTGAGAAGGTCAACTCAGTGAACAAAATGTTGGTAGAAGAGACTGGGGATGCTTTCCCAAGAGGAAGTTTTTCAAGCTAGCAATCGGAGGATTTCTTCAGGAAGAATGATTTGAAACTTGCTGATTTAATTTGGGAGGTGGTGCTGGCCATTGCGAGAAGGGAGGGATAAAATTTGTAAACTGGATGTAATAAGAGAGGGTGTTAGAGCAGAAAAATTTGTATGTTAGAGAAATAAGTATTTTGAGGTGATGATCCAATCACATTTTATTAAGTGTTAAATAAGTTAAGAAAAATAAACATAAAAGAAAGTAAAAAATAAAAACTAATTAATTTTCACCCTAACATATTTATTAAATTGTGATTGGACCCTCATCCTAACATACTTATTTTCCTAACATACAATTTTTTTTGGGTGTTAGAGTTTAAAGAAGCATGTAGTTTTGGAATAAGTCGTGTATATTGAATTAGAAGAATTTTTTTATATGGAGGTGACTTGTTAGGGGCCAATAGCAAGTTGTCAAGTGTGTATAAAAAAAATAAAAAATTATTGTAGTCACTTCAGTAAAATCAGAAAAATTTACAATTTTTTTCCCTATATACTTGGCAACTTGTTATTGGGTTCTCACCAAATAAAAAAATCACATAAAAAAAATCTGAAATACACATATTTTACCATGTAGCCGATAATTACTTTATTTTTCCTTTCCTTTTCTCTACTCTCATATTCCAATACTCTAATATTTCACTCTAACTTCGCTAGTGAGGAAATGCCCGTATTTCTTATGTTTCAGTCTAAGATATGTGAAATCATGAAATGGCTACTCAATTTGTTCTATATAAAATGACACAATTATTTTTTACTTACTTTTTATGAAAGTTGATATGACATAAGTGTGAAAAAGTAAGATCATTTTGAGAAAGCAATGGGTCCTGTCTAAAAGTTTACATAGTTAAAGAGAAATTGTGAAAATTTTACAATATATTCTTTGTCAGTTTAGCTAGTTTTCAAAATGTGTCATTTTTTTGGGACGGACGAAAAAGGAAATTGTGTCATTTTATTAGAGATGGAGAGAGTAGTATGGTTGTAGAGAACTAGAAGTAGAATGAAGTACTTACTCATTCTCTCTATTATTTTCTTTCTTGCCTTATTTAGTGTTTCTTTACCGATGTCTTACTTTCATATTTGATATAATTTTAAGGGATATATACAAAAAAAAACTCTATATACTTGCGAAAGTACCAATATAACTCTCAGATAAATAAAACAAAAAAAACTCTAACTAGTTGATGAAAGTGGCAATATAACCCTAAGGTGGCACTTCCGGCGTTGACCTTGCCCCTCGACCAAAAACTGAATGTGTGTTAACAGTTATACCCTTACCCACCGACGCGGCTCTACTTCCATCGCTCCATTGCCGCCACTAGTCAACCACCAGGCCACCACCGCACCACCATCGACAACCAAACCCACCACTTCTCATCTTCAACGCCACCTGAACCCCAGCTTTGAAGCCGCCGCCGGCGATCTCAAACCCTAACCCCAACTCCAGCTTCACTACTCCATTATCGTACCGCACTGTCGCAGACTATCCCAAACCCTAACCCCAGTTCCAAAACCACCCCAAACCTCCATCCCCGTTGCCGCAGCTCCTTCTTCGTGCCGCCGCAACCCTAGACCAGTTGTCACCGCCGCCCCAAAATTATTCGCCCACCTTTCGCGCCCCCATCATTTTTGTTGATCTCCAAAACTTTAGACAACTCCAACCCGCCACCACCATGGCCTCCAAAACCCCTCTGTCTACTACCGTCGTTGCTCCCTGAAACTCTAGAGACTCTCACCCGCCTTCTCGCTCCTCACTTTGCTCCCAAACCTTTGCCAACATTGCCCCAAATGTGCCACCCCACATCGATCAACCGATTTTGACACCAAGGAGAAGTGAACCACACCACCTGCGAGAGACAATAAGGGAGATAAGAAGAAGAGAAGATGACCAGCGGGAGAGAAGAATGGGAGAGGAGAAGAAGATAAGAGGGTTTATAGGGGTATAATAGTAATTTCATTCTTTTATGTTTCTTTAAAGGGGTAAAATGAGCTTTACAAAGAATTCTGGCCTAAGTTTACTGGAAAGATTAAATTTGCACTTTCATTGAGTATCTAGAATTATATTAGTACTTTTGAACACTGCAAGGTTAGGCCCTGTCCAGTTCCGCGGAAACATAGTTGAGTTGAGCTGAACTGAATTTATTGGAGTTAAGAAGGGCTGAGAAAATTTGAGAAGAGCTGAGTTGAGTTGATTGGAGTTGAGTTGAGCTGAGTTGAGAAGTGCTGAGAAGAGATGAAGAAGAGTTGAATTGAGCTGAAGAAGAGTTGAGTTGAGCTGATGGGAGCAGACCTGGACTAAACTGAATTAAATTGTTGATGAGCTAAACTGAACCAAAATAAGCTAAATTAAATCAAAATGAAATGAACCGAATCTAATTGAACTTAACTGAGTCAAATTGAACTAAAAAGAATCGAATTAACCGAATCAAACTGAACTGAACTGGAAAAAAAATGAATCAAACAGAATTAAACTGAATGAAATTGAAATAAATTGAATCGAAATGAACCATACTGAATCAAAATAAGCCTAACTGGATAAAGATGAAATGAAATGAATCACATTGAACCGAACTGAAGCAAACTGAAGTGGATTGAGTCTAACATAACAGAACTAAATCAAAATCGAACCGAACTGAATCAGACTGAATTGAACAGAATAAAAATTATCTGAACAAAAAATAACTATAAGAATATAACGGTTAAATTATATAACATATTAGTAATTAGCAATTAATAATTAATTATGATGCAAATAATAGTGCATGTGAATTAAATACTTTATTTAAAAAATTTAATATATGATGTACATTTTATGATGTAGTTATAGAATCTGAATCTTGACGTTATCGAGTTTGAAGTGAAATGAAATATATGTTTTATAATTGAAAATATTGCACAAATATAATAAATATAGTTATTAACAATATGACGTTTATCTGAAATATATTAAAATTATTAATTAAATGTTGGTAGGAAATAAGAAATGCGAGATTACAAATTTAGCGTTTGAGAACAAACTTTTTAAAGTAAATAACTCCAAATACACCGCAAATGTATATTCGACATGTTGCTACGACATACACTAGAGACCTCATAGCATTGGAAATGCTCTGCGCACATCAGTGTTGGTAGTATGAATATAAATGGATGTACTCTGCACAAGATGTTTTCTTTATTAATTTAGAACACCGATTAATAATATAGATAGAATTTATCTAAAAGTGATAATTATCTACTTTTTCTCATTATTTACTTTGTAGTTTCTATCATATTCACTTAGTAAAATTCATAATTAAAATTTTAACACCCAAATGAAACTTAATTAAATGAATTTAAAATTAAGATTTTAAAATTTCATGCTATTTAATAAGTTGTTAATAATTATTAATATAATATGTTAATTGTATGTTAAATTAAACATGTATGTATGATTTTCATAATCACAATAATTATTATACTTCTTATAGTCAAATTTGAACAAAATTTACTTTAAGTTTCGTATTCAAAATAGATTAAATAACTTTCTATATTAAAAAGATTTGAATGGAGTTGAAAGTAGATGATCTAAAATTATTAGAGCTGAGCTGAATTGATGGAGCTGAGAAAAACTGAGTTGAGAAGAGTTGAGAAGAGATGAATTGAGTTGAGTTGAGTTGAGTTGATCATTTTATGTCAATTATGTAGGATTATAAAGATATTTTCCTCTAAATTTAAATTGAAAAATTAAAATGATTTGACCAAAAAATATGTTATTATATTTCAATGAATTTTAAAAAATTAATTTTTGAAGATAAGACAATAATAAATAATTAGAGGGAGTATGAAATGTGGGTTCAAATACAACAGCGATTATTAATTTAAAATTTTAAAATAAAATGAATTGGTGTTGTGTACTGGTCTGGTGTGATGTGACGTGGAGTGGAGTGGAGTGAGTAAGTGTGGGTAGGTATATTCATGGGTCTAGGATTCGATTCGGAACTATAGGGTACCCATTGAGTTGGGTATGAGTCAAAAAAATTTAGATTATCGGGTGTGGGTTTGTGTATGAGTCTAACTTTTTAAATACGAGTCTGGATTCGGGTCTAAAATATGAAGAATTAAACCCGATCCAGATCCAACTTGTAAACCCATATAAGCATGACTATATATGATTTTACCCAATTTTCTAAATTACTTTCATATTCTATTTGTATTTTTATTTCAAATTCAACAAATAATATGTATATATTTTTTAATTTTGAAAAAATAATTCTGATACATATTGAACTTCAATTATTTGCATTTAATATAATATACTCCCTCCGTCCCGGAGAAAATGACACACTTTCTATTTTCGTCCGTCCCAAAGAAAATGGCACAATTCAAAT
>JAULKM010098677.1:0-11005 GCA_032355605.1 Rubia tinctorum
GGAATGGCAAGTTATTCTTCGCCAAGAGATTAAAGATGTTATGGGGGAGAGTATTAATGGAGGTGGTATTGATCCCACTAAGCTTGCTGGACTAAAAAAGGTGTGTTTTTTTAATTCAATCATCTCATAAGCACAACATGAATGAATCTATAAATCCATCACTATCAAGAATCGAGATTTTGCTTTCAAAAACCTAAACAAGTGGCACATGACAGAGATGTTTTTGTATGATCATTAACCTTTGCTACTACTAGCCATTAGGTTTTCCTAATTTCACATGGATACAGATAACCTAGAAGGGATCGTTTTTGGCTGATTGGAACTGAACTAATATAAGCAACGTAACTGACCGATCAGTGTTTCTAAGTTGAATATATCATGGTTTAACAAAAGTAAATTAAGTTGAACAAAAGTGTTTTTAAGTTGAAAGAATTGTATTGTAAATAGTAGTTTTCTTAAATAGTCTTTAAAATAGTTAATTTCAAAACTTTTGCTTTAACTGATTAGGTAAAGTTAACAAACACTTAACGAGTTTCATTCTATGTTTGTCCGTTTTTATGAATGACGAGTAGACAGCACTTTTAAAGCAAGAAATGGTTTTGTGAAACGATTTAAAGAAGTACAGAACTATTTAAAGAGAAGCACGAATTATTTGAAATAAATCCCAAAAGGAGTAATATTCAAAGAGGGAAATCCTTTCAAAATCATTCTTGAAAAACAAACTACTTTTAGAATAGTATGATAGTGTTGACTCATGTTGAAGACCGGACTAGTTGTTGATTTGGACGACCCGCGTACGAACCGGAGCGCGTGAGATTTGACAAACATTTGACTGGGGAGATTTTTATGAGAGCGTGCGGGTGGATTTTGACCTTCCCAATTGAAAATATTTGCTGACCGAAGCGCCTCTTTTTCAAAGCGAAAATTCCGTCCAATCCTTATTGTTTTTTAAATTTCCCAACTCAAATCAGTCCTAATGCGTTCTATTTTTAATGCAACCATAACAAAGTACAAATTATCAATAAATGGATAATAATATATTATCATACGAGATTTTGTCGTTTAATCTAATACTCTCTCTGTCCCAGCTTAAATTGCATAACAATCGTTATTACGTGCATAGCAATCCTTATTACGCTGTAATATGTTTACTTACGTATAATAACGGCAAGTAAAAATTTGATATTTAGAAACTACTTGTTACAATGAATTCAACAATACCACATATGATAACATTGTTGCTCATATATTTGTTCAAATATGCAATAAAACTTTGATAGAGCAACTATGCAATATAAGCTGGGCGGAGGGAGTACAATCATTGTGATGGTTCCCGTGTGACCAATTTGTAGCTTACACATGTTCCGTTTATATGTGCAGATGGGATGGGTGATGAATGAGGTTTTGAGACTATACTCGCCGGCACCGAACGTTCAGAGGCAAGCAAGAGAAGATATCAAAATCGAGAATACAGTAGTGGTTCCTTGCGGAACGAACATATGGATTGACGTTGTATCCATTCACCACGACCGGGAGTTGTGGGGCGAGGACGTGAACGAGTTCAAACCCGAGAGGTTTGAGAACGACTCGTTGTATGGAGGATGCAAGCACAAGATGGGCTTTCTGCCGTTCGGATTTGGTGGGAGAATGTGTGTTGGCCGGAACTTGACCGCCATGGAGTACAAGATTCTGCTCTCCTTAATTCTTACCAACTTTTCCGTTTCATTGTCCCCAGCCTACCGCCATGCTCCTTGCATCATGCTCTCCCTTAGGCCCAGGGAAGGGCTGCCCTTGATCCTCACTCCTCTTGATGTATCATCATAATAGATGGAGTGTAATTAAATAGATGAAGCGGTCAATATAGTTAGTCTTAGGGCTGTTTAGCCTCAATTTCACAGGAGTTTTTTTTTATATAAAAAAAGCAGTTACTCCTCTCTTTTTTCAAGGTAATAAAGCAGTTACTCCTTTGTTTCATAGTAATTGCTTCAAATCTATTGATTTAGTCTTCTACCTTATCCATTATCACTATGTCACTGATGTTGTTGATATTGCTGATGCGTGTTAACCTTTTAGTTAGGGGAGGGTTGGTTCTGCCGAAGAAGAGGAAATTTTGGCAACTCAAAATTTCACAAACCATTCTCATGTTTAATGAGTTGTTTTGGAATTAGGATATACAAGGATAAATTAGTTTAAAATTTGTTAATAAGCCCTTCATTTATATGAAAATTTCATTTTAAAGTATTAGTGTAAAATTATTTAATGTTTTATTGACATATACTTAGTTTATTTAAATATTTGTAATTCGGTTTTTGGGTCGATTTTCGGTTTGTGTTAAGAAATCGAAAATTAAACCATAAACCATATTCATAATTCAATTTAATCGGTTCAAATATTTGAAAATTTGAATATTAGATTTGGTTCGGTTTATTCAATTTTTGGATTATTGGTTTTTGATTCTGTTTTCAGATTTTTTTGCCCACCCCTAGTGGGTCGGGTCTAAACGGGGTGGTTGAATTTTGACAAAAATCGACCTACTTTGACCCATTTGCAATTTTGCCCCATTTTCTTGATTTTTTTTAAAAAATTAGTTGAATACAATATACCAACCAGTAATTTACTTCATAAACAAGTTTACTATTCTTTTTATAAAAATAAAATTAAAAATAGTTTGGCAAAGAGTCCGTCTCTTGAAAGAAGGTCTTTCCATAAGTTATGGAAAGACCAAGATTTAAACTGCAAATTAGAATAAATCAAGATAAAATTTCCGAGTGACATTAACTGAGTCATAAATTTATAACTACTACACGTTGCATAATAAATTTTCAATATTGCAATTAAAATCGTTTACCTTTCTATAATTCCAATTCAACCCCGTCTTTCCATATGCTTATAGAAAGACGGTCTTTCCCAAGACTTCTATTAATTATAAATAATATATTGATTAATATATGAAATACATATTCATAATTATATAAATAAATTTTAGTAAAATTGTATTTTTTAAATTGAAATATTAAAAGTATTCTAACGAAGTAAAATGAAAATAATTGTATTTTTCTTTATTAAGTCAATAGTATATAATTAAATATAATATAATATTCGTATTTTAAATTATGTAAAAATAAATTATAATATTATTAAATATTAAATATTATTACATTCAAAAATTATTTATTCTATTTAAATAAACTATAAAAAATATAATGTTTATATAATTTTAGTCGTTTCTGAACGTTGCGGATCCCGTGTTTCTGAGTAAGATTTCAGCGGGAGTGAAGGGCAAAGATTGGGGAAACCGAGTGTTTTGAGGAAACATAGAAAGCCGATGTTTGGTAATGGACTTGCAATGTGGAAGGAGAAGTTTGGGTTCATCATCGAAACGTCATCACTCCTGCATTTTCCCCACACAACTTAAAGGCCAGACCTTCAATTTTAATGACAATCCAGTATTATATCTGAAGTGTACCCAAATCCAAATTGACTCAACCGAACTCGATGGGAATCCAATTTATAAAAATTACATATGAATCATACCCAGACCCGAATTGCCTTGAATCAAACCCGAACCAAACATTTCTTTTTTTTTCTCTCAAGAATTTGTATATTGTACCCCTGGGTACCATAAATGTGCATAGTATCTATGTTGAATGTGTATTTTATTACTATTATTTGTGCATTATATTATTTATGTAATAATCACAATCAAATTTCATAATGCACAATTTCACAGTAAATGATGCACATTCTCAAGATTTACAATGCACAAAATAACCCTAGGAATACGGTGCTCATGGTACCCCACGGATACCATATAATTTGCCATTTTTCAAACTATCAGACTGAAACATGAACTGAACCTACCGATTTTTTTTGCCGAATCATAATGGAACATGAATTATCTACCCCGTACCCGACCCATAAAATCTGTTTGCCAGTTCTATGAATAAGTGAAGCAAAATGAATACAATAGTCCTTTTTAATAAGATCGAAATGTTTTCAAGTGGAGAAAGACTCTTGTTAGACCGACTGGCGGTTATATCATTCACGAAAAACTTCGTTTCAATAACATATAAGATCAAATTATAATTATTTATTCTTTATAATACATTTCAAAAGTTTTTCAAAGGTATAAAACCTCGTTGCAATAAATAAAAACAAACATCAAATCTTCTCATTAGTTACATAAATTATAGAATGACCCGTTAGTCTATGTAAAACAACGATGACTATGTTTCAAGTGTTATTCTCAGTATGGGACATGAAAATGGTATAGAGAGGATATACATTTCAAGTTTCCTGTAAGTTTAACCGAGTTGATCTCTAAATTCAGGCAATGTCAAGCGTAATGGTGGAATCAGCCAGTAAAATGGTGGAGAGATGGGAAGCCCTAGTAAAGAGCGGCGACGAGGAAGTGGACGTAGAGAAAGAGATGGTAGCCACGGCGGGGGAGGTCATCACTAAAACCAGTTTCGGCTGTGAGCCACGAGCACATCTGGAAAGTCGTCGAAAAGCTCACCCACCTGCAAACCCTCGCCGCGAAAATGCTCGGGAACGAAATCGACGCCCTACTTCTCGACATCGTCAACTACCGGATTAAAAACGGTTCCGATGCCGGCCAGCAGCGTGATTTGCTAGGGCTGTTGGGGAAGACATTGACGAGTAGAGAGCTTGTGGATGAGTGCAAAACGTTCTTCTTCGCCGGCCATGTAACGACGGCATTGGCACTCACCTGGACTATGCTTCTGTTGGCCATGCATCCGGAATGGCAGCTTCTTCTTCGCCGAGAGATTCGAAATGTGATGGGGGAGAACATCAGTGGTGATCATGAAATTGATCCCACTAAGCTTGCCGGGCTGAAAAAGGCGTACATGCTTTACATTTTCTTGGTTAAATTTCTTCAATATTGTTCTTGTGTTGAGAAAATTCTGGTGAGGTTATCGCACTAGATTGATCAGTTCATCCTATTAGGGTTAAATACATTATTCACATATTACAAAGTGATTTTGACATGAAATCGATGATCATATACATCCCCCCGCTGGTTAAGAGAGTATTCAGTGTGGATTATAAGTTGTTTTGCTTATAAACTAAGCATTTTTGACTGTATGATGAAGTGCTAAAATTTTCATTTTAAAAGTATGAACTATTTTTGAGGGGAAAACAAAACCGGTCACTCCTGTTTTCAAATGAAGTCGGTTTTGCTTATACTCACAGTTCCGTAAAAAATTACCTCAATTGATCGCTTTTGTGGTGTTTGTTTCTACAAATTGTTAATTTCTTAAATATGTGTTATGATGAATGCATTTGGAATGAGTGATGAACTAAGTGATGAGACTGTACTCGACAGCCCCAAATGTATTGAGACAAGCAAAGGAAGACATCAAAGTGGAGGACAGCGTAGTGATTCCCCGAGGAACCAACATGTGGATCGACACTCTATACATCCACCATGACAGGGACTTCTGGGGAGGGGATGTGAACGAGTTCAAGCCGGAGCGGTTCGCGAACTGACGGTTTGTACGGTGGATGCAAGCACAAGATGGGTTTTTTACCGTTTGGATTTGGCGGGAGAATGTGTGTCAGCCGGAACTTAGCCGCCATGGAGTACAAGATTGTGCTCTCCTTGATTCTGACTAAGTTTTCCGTTTCATTGTCCCCAAACTACCGCCACTCTCCCTTTATCTTGCTCTCCCTTAGGCCGACAGAAGGCCTGCCCTTGATTCTTACACCTCTTCATATATAATTCAATCGCTTTTGGAAGGGTGGATTTATAATTTGTATTGATACCATCGAGGGGGCGATTTGTATTAATACCTGGATTAAGAATTAAGAGCATCCACAATGGTAATGGATTTGAAAAGCACTTCTTAAGTATCACAACATGAATTTTGATATAAACTAGGTAAGAATAAACTGCCACAATGATAGTCATTAAACAAGAAGTGCTCCTTATTAAGAAAAACGAGTTTCATGAGTTACCATTGTGGATGATCTAATCGGTTTGTAATACTCTTTAAGTTCAAGACTTCCGGGCGTGTGTGGCATCAAGGAGTTGGTGGAATTGGCTCAAAATCCTAGATTCTTGTATGGTAATAATATTTGAGATTCACAAATTTTGATTTTGAGATTGGAACTAAAAAATTACATTGTTACAAAAATATGTTTAACTTTTATGAAAATCACTAAATTTGCACTAATTAAATAAAGAAGTGATAAGAAACTTGATATAGAAAATAAAATGGAGAGAATGGAGAATAAGATGAAGAGAAAAGATAAGAATGAGATGAAGTGAGAATGAGAGGTGCAATTTTCTTCATCCTTTTTGGGGGTACTTATAGGAGGATTTGAGAGGTAATTACATAGTTTTCCCCTAAGTTAAATGAATAGTGATATAATTAATTATCACAAATCTAGCTTATCGCTAATGAGCATTTCATTATTCGTAATACTCCTCCTGGAATGCTCATTACAATAATTGCGTGTTCATGTTGGCTCATTAAAAATCTTACTTAGAAAAACCCAGTGAGATAAAAACCACAATAAGGGGAAAACGAGTACAACCACGTATAGCTCCCCCCATGTTGACATTGGTGATTTCTTCATAAATTTCATAGTTTTCGCATCTCGATGTCATGAACATGTTTCCTGAATACTAAAGTAAGAAGAGCATTTGTGAAGAGATCCGCTGAGTTTTCACAAGAACGAACATACTGAATGTTAATAACATTACTCTCTACTAACTCTTAAGTAAATGAAAAGAAGTTCAGAGGGATATGTTTTGTTATGTTGCTTTTGATATATCATTCTTTCATTTGATTAACACATGTGGCATTATCTTCATAAAGTGTTATGAGATCATCATTTGATAGGAGACCACTTGTGGTTTTGATATGTCAGGTCATGGATCTCAACCACACACACCCTCGGCTTGCTTCATGTGATGTGATAACCTCAGCAAGGTTTGATGATGCGGCGGTGAGTGTTTGCTTTTGGGAACGCCAAGAAATAGCAGTCCCTCCACAGGTGAACACATACCCAGTTTGAGATTTCCTTTTGTGTGGATCTGACAGGTAACCTGCATCTGCATAGCCAATCGAATCTAGTTTCGTATTGCTATGATAAAATAATCCTAGATCAATTGTTCCTTGAAGGTAACGAAATACATGCTTGATTCCGTTACAGTGACTTTTAGTAGGAGATGAGCTGAATCTTGCTAATAAATCAACAACAAAAGCTATATCAGGTCGAGTACAATTAGCGAGATACATAAGAACTCCAATTGCATTGAAATATGGTACTTCCGGACCAAGAATCTATTCAGATTTCTCACATGGACGAAATGGATCTTTTTCCAAATTAACCGTACGCAATGGATTTGATTCATCCATATTGAATCTCTTAAATATCTTTTTTGAGTAATTTGATTGATGCACAAGTATCCCACTTTGCAACTGCTCAATCTACAAACCGAGACAATATTCTGTTTTCCTAAGATCTTTCATCTCAAACTCTTTCTTCAAGTATGATATTGCTTCTAGAATCTCTTCATTTGTCCCAGTGATATTCAAATCATCAACAAAGACAGCGACAATCACACATCCTGATGTTGTTTTCAAAGAGGATCGTTGACATGCCCCTTTTGTAACAAATATTCGCTTAGTCGGTTGTACCACATGCGTCCAAATTGCTTTAACCCATATAAAGATCTTTGTAATTTGATTGAATATCTTTCTATGGGTTTTAAACTTAATGCTTCATGTATTTTTAATCCTTCTGGGATCTTCATGTAAGTTTCAGCATCAACCAATCTGTATAAGTACTCGATAACAACATCCATAAGGTGCATATTAAGTTTCTCATGAACTGCTAGACTGATAAGGAATCTGAATGTGATTCCATCTATGACAGGGGAATACATTTCCTCAAAATAAATTCTGGGCCTTTGAGAAAAACCTTGTGCAACAAGTCGTGCCTTGTATCTCACAATTTTGTTTTTTTCATTCCTTTTTCGCACAAATACCCATTTGTATCCAATGGGTCTCACATCTACAAGCGTGAGTACTATAGGCCCAAATATTTTGTGCTTGTTAAGAGAGTCTAATTTAATTTCAATAGCTCTTTTCCATTCAGTCCAATCATGTCTATTTTTACACTCGGTAACAGACCGTGGTTTGGGATCTCCATTATTTTCATTTATAACATTGCATGTCAAACCGTAAGAGAATGCATCATCAATTTTCTCATTTCGATTCCACCTTGTACCTATATTGACATAAGTTCTATTTTCCTCGTTTCGTATTTCTACAGGAATACGTTCCTCCATTTTGAGATCATGTTGTTTCTCCAGTCCATTTCTTTTTTGAGGATTTTTATCGTTGGAACCGAGTGGTCTTCCACGCTTTAGGCGTGTTGTGATTTCATGAGTGATTTTGTTTTCAAATTTCCCTTTCAGGACTTCAATTTGAGCATGAACATTCTCAGCTGGTATGTGAGATTTAGTCACTCTCTCTGTGTCTGTGAATGCATCGGGAAGTTGATTTGTTATATCTTGCAAATGCAAAATCCTTTGAAATTTCCCAACACACTCATTTGTATAAGGATCAAGATGCAATAATGTTGGTACAGACCAGGTAATTTCCCTTTCTAGCTATTTTCTTTCTCCCTCTAATGCTGGAAAAATGTTTTCATCAAAACGGCAATCAGCAAAACGAGCTGTGCAACTATTCCCAGTTTGAGGTTCAAGGCATCTAACATTAGATGGGCTTTCAAAACCTACATAAATGCAAGACTTCTCTGTGGTTCCATATATATTCTTTGAGGTGGTGCAATAGGAAAATAAACAGCACAACCAAAATTCTTTAGATGAGATATATTTGGTTCTTGACCTGACGCAAGTTGTAGTGGGGAGTATTTATAGTACGCACTTGGCCTGATGCAAATCAATGTTGCAGAATGTAATGTTGCATAACACCATAACAAAGTAAGGAGCATCGTTCTCATTATCAATAGTCCAGCAATGAGTTAGAGACGTTTGATCAGTGATTCGGCCAAACCATTTTGTGTGTGTACATGAGCAACATGATGCTCAACAACAATCCCAACTGACATACAATAATCATCGAATATTTGGGATGAGAATTTGCCGGCATTATCAAGTATGATTTTCTTGATCGTAGGATCAGGAAATTGAGCTCGCAATTTGATTATCTCAGTGAGTAATTTAGCAAATGTCATATTTCAGGTTGATAACAAAAATACTTGTAACCATTTGCTAGAGGCATCTATCAATACCATGAAGTATCGAAATGTCCACATGGTGGATGGATAAGTCCACATGTATCACCTTGAATACGTTCAAGAAACGCATGTGATTTTGTTTCAACCTTTCCTGGTGAAGGCCTTACGATTAGTTTTCCAAGGGAACGAGCTTTACATTTGAAAAAAATTCCTCGAGGGATCTTCTGGTCCTTCAATGAATGCCCATGTGTATTTTAAATAATTCTTTGCATCATAGTTGAACTAGGATGACCTAGTCGATAATGCCATATGGTAATATTGAAGGTTTGATAACTACCGTATTTGATTCAATTGCATTTATATGCGTGTAATGCAATCCAGTATGGAACATTGACAGTTTTTCAAGTATGTATTTCCTTCCAGATTTATACATTGTGAGAAACATATATTTCATGGTACTTTCAGTTACAGACTGAGTATCAAATCCATGAGAATATATATATCATTGAAACTCAACAATTTTCTTTTGGACCTGGGCGAAAATAAGTCATTATTTATTGTAAATATTGAGCCATTTGACAGCGAAAAGTTTGCCTCACCAACTCCTTCAATCAGATCTACAGGGCCTGATATTGTATTCACAATAGTTTGTGTTGGTTTTATCTTTGAGAAAAACCTTTTGTCTTTTTAATATAGTGTGCGTTGTTCCACAATCGAGTATGCAAATTTCTTCACTTTTAATCCTTTGACTGGTTTCATGATTAGCTTTATTCATATCACTACTTTAACTAAAAGTAAAACAAATTTTGATAAGAAAGATAATTGTTCAGACAGTAACTAACCTTTAAAGAAAAACCATTCATTGCTATATATATATAAGATATAAACATCTGACCATATAGCTTCATTCTCAATAATAGTTATACAATTCCCTTTCTTTCAGTTTCCACCATCCGCTTGTTCAGCGAAATCCCCAATAATGAAATCATCATTGAAATCAGATGCTTCAAAATAAGTGGATCATTGAGGTTGACATCCTTCCCCTTTTCCTTTATGGACTCCTGGTAGAGTTCGCACAAGTTCTTCGGGACTCTGCAAACTCTTAACCAATGACCTTTACCGCTACATCTGTAACAAGATGTTCTAGAACCCTTTGATGAACTGACATATTTTCCCCTTTTATGTGTACTTTCATGGTTCCTCTCGTATTGTTACTTCTTGTGATGGTAGTTACCAGACTTATAGGACAAGTTGTGTCCACCTCGACCGCGTCCGTAACTACGACCATGACCTCGACCTTGTCCACGACCTCGACCTCGACCTCTTTCTCGAACCTGAAAATAATTCTTGCGTTCAAGTTCGTTGGAGTTAACAATGTTTGCTTCAGGAAACGCTTTTGAGCCAGTCGGGCGAGATTGGTGATTTTTCATTAGCAGCTCATTATTCTTCTCCTCAATGAGGAGACAAGCAATTAGTTCAGAATATCTTTTAAAACCCCGCACACGATATTTTTGTTGCAAGGTCACATTTGATGCGTGGAAAGTAGAAAGACTATTTTCCAGCATTTCATTATCAGTTACTATAACTCCACAAAAATTCAAGCGGGTTAGCATTTCAAACATTGCAGAATTATAGTCACTGACTTTCTTATAGTCTTGGAACCGTAGATTTTTCCAGTTATCGTGGTAAACGGGGAGCATTACATCCTTTTGGTGACCGAATCTTTCTTTCAAATTTCTCCACAACTCAATTGGTTCCCTCACAGTGA